>JAFMSR010000015.1:1045001-1195201 GCA_022818135.1 Saxidomus purpurata
ATCATATGAGATAGAAAGTGTGAAATCAAAACCTGAATCCAAATACAGGACAAGGTCGCAAATTGCATTATGACGATTCTTGTTATTGTTATACTATGTTTTGGATATCTTAGCTATGGTCTGTATGATTTTTACTTTTGTTTTTTCGCAATACTTTTAGTTTGTTTTTGTTTGCTAGATTCAAAAAGCGAATCATTTACGGTCACTACAATATGCGGGAAACAACACAAAAGTCATTATCAGCATTTGAATCAACGTGGTGAAAAGCTTAAATCTCTTTTTTAAAACGATATTTTAAGGTTTTTAACTCTTTTAAAATGTGTTAAAAAGAATTCAACATTCTAACTGAATTCTTCTAACATATTTTAAAATAACGTTTTTTTAATAGTTTACATATGTCAAAAAAACTACTAAGTAAAGTCTATAGGAAAACAAACAAGAGCAGCGTATAGAATCATTTTTCAATTACTAAATGGAAGCGGCAGTAAATTTTATAACTTCTACTGCGATACTGCATTCCAAACACAACTTCATAAATAGTTCTACTTTCGTATCAATAGGTTAAGTTTGTTTTGATAATATCACATGACACAGTCAATTAGCATTTTATCTGTATGTGCAGATAATATATATATGGCGAACACGAGTTTATACAGTTGTGTAAAAATGAATAGTAATTTTAAGAAGCGTCTAAGGCGTTAATCTAATAGGGTTAATACCATATCATTGATTTACTTTTAAAACTTAAGCTCTTAAGATCTATAGCTCATAACATAAGTTAAAAAAATAACAGAAAATAATCAACATTGTGACCTTTGTTTCATGCTGTTTTAAACAGTAATCGAATGCCGACAGCGTGCAACCATTCTACCACAGATTACTTCTGGCATGCCGATAACGTCGCCAGATTCAAACACAGGCACGCGCATTACTTCACCTCAATGGGAAACAATAGAAACTAAAGCACCAGACAGAACAACAACATATCAAATAGAAGCAACGCAAACATACCACCCTGAAACTTCGCAAACACTTCAACCGGAAACAGTAACATCAAAGCGTAAGGAACTATCAACATTTTCTACATTCGAAACCACAACTGTGTTTCAACCTAAAACATCAGTGACGACCGAATCAGAAACCACAACAGGAACTACGATTAAAACTACCGTACCAACAACGCAAACACAACCTGCTGTTCCGAAGTTCGTGCTAAAGGACAGTGACACTGTATGCATTGTTCTGCAAGGAAAAATAAATTTTGATATTCGGTACATGAAAAAAGATCAAACAGTAAGTTAAAATGATGTTCATGTCTTGTTGAATAGATACATTACACCTTGGAACCAATGAAATATGTTGATGTACAGTAACTTTATGATATTATGGAAAGGAGTCAAACTTTATTGAGTAAATACAATGTACATTCAATATGTATGTTTTTTAGGATTACAAACATGTACATTTCTTTCTTGTATGTACTATCAACATTTTAGTGCAATGGTTGTAAACAATTGTTTACACATTTACTGTACTTGTGGTCTTGTGCTTGATTATAAGACACTCATAAGTTAAATAATCGGAAAGATTGATATAAACTGACTGAACACTAACGGTTAAGGTTAATTGGCATCCGGCACCAACTAAGCTGTAAATAGCAATGACCCTATAATATATATGTATGTAATGAACTTAAAATGACGTACATCGATGTCTTAAATATGCACAATTAATGATCGAAATTCTTTATTTCCTGATCTTATTCTGTCTGGAATTTATCATGTGCTCCTCTGGTGCTTACCAGGTGCTCCAACCTCTTTAACAATAAAAGTTTAACATTGGCTTAATTAAGCATAGGTGAGAGAATACAATGTTTAGTTTTTGTAATTAAAATTACAGATTTACTATCTCGTTCAGTTAAAAAGAAATAGCGTTTGAGCATCTGAACTTAAATTTGAGTTCAAATTGTAGCTTGGATGTATGATAAAACATGCATTCCGAAGACGCTGTAAAAAGGGTGTCAATATAATACTGTTTTCAATTTCAAAATGAATTTAGAATGGTACTGCACATATTGAGTTGCCATTTGACGCGGCTGTGGCCGGAAGTTGTAACTATGAAAACACAAAAACTACACAGCAAATGAGACTTGTGTTCTTCGCTCCGCCTTGGGAACTAGATATAGTCATCGCCAAGGAAAAATCATATGGTTCTTTAATGTCCGCGGACTCAAGTTATGGTTGGCAAGACGTCGGTTTGTCGTACACCGTAGACAAACATTTTCCAGATGCTAATTTTACAGGTAATCGTATTTGTGTTTGCTCTTTATAATTATCTCTTTAAAACAGGCTCAAACCTGATGTATAGCACCCATTTATTACAAGACAGAAGCCACGATTCGGACTTGTACCGTGCGGCGACATTGTCTAGTAATGCAAGGAAGAAACCCGTAGACCACCTGGCCACCGGAAGTGAACCAAAATGCACACCAAAGCCTACATAATCATTCTCCAGGGCTTATTATTGCAATTGACAAAATCTCTGTATCTTTACAGCATTCAGTGATCAACAGAAATTAACTGCATTGCAAAGTTGAACCAAAATACATGTATGTTACATGCTAACTGAAGGTAAGACGCCTACACCTTAGCGGCGTTTACTGAAACCAACACCATGAAGTTACTAGCGGATGATATAAACAGACTAAGCTGCCAAACGATTGATATTAACTATCGGTCTAATCTAACTGTATTCAAACTTTGATTTCGTATTATATTGCCTCTTAAAACACCAACAACAACCAACATTTATATGAAATATGCTTTAAACATTACAGGTATAAAAATACTTTCCAAAACAAGTGAAGCGACTGGCACGTTCAAAGCTTACACAGATGGTTCGTACAGATGTCAAGCGAAGCAAGTGCTAACTTTAGGATCTGATGAAAGTGTGAATGTGCACATTACAGATATGCAGTATAGGGCTTTCGGGAACACACAATCTACAGACTTTCTTAAAACTGGTATAAAACTTTGATTCTTTTGGGCGGCATTCCTCAATAGTGTTTGGGAATTTCTTTAAATACTTTTCTGATAATCAGTGTTTTACCTTATAATAAAAGAAACAAATTTAAGTTAATTTCCTTAGTATGTATATAAATTTTTGTACTGCAATGTCAATCAGGGAAAGGAATGTACATATAGGAAAAGAATAGCAATTATACTGAAGTAAATTATATATATACCATTGCCAATATCTTATTACATTAAGCATTATGTACAATGCTTAAAGCAATCTTACAAAATACATGTATGTGAGCAAAACATGGAAATAAACAAAACCGTTTTCTATTTCGGTTCTCCAGAGGGTGAGTGATATTCCTTCCCATCGATTAATAGTTTTGTCCCGACAAATATGACAGATTCCTTGGCGTCCTTCATAGCTCCGTACAACGGTTTTCTTGCATCGCGTATACCTTTTGGGATTTGGGCTCCGATCCCATAGCCTGCCTTCTTCAGGTCATCACTTTTGTCAAATGACGCTAAACGTATCCTTTCTCTTTCGCGAAAATATTTACTAGTATCGGACGTGTTTTAGGTCCGACCCTATGGACACGACCGAATAACATGTCGTTCGGAATATCCAGATATGTACGGATTGTATTTTTGGCCAGTTTCTCACAATCTTCCGTGTTTCTTGTTGCTGGTTCAGCTATACCGTAGAACATGAGATTTTCTCTCATGCCCCTTAATTCAAGATCTAACAGTTTCTCACACATTGACTCCCTTTGTTCACTGAGTTCTCTACCTTGCTTTTCTAATTTATCACACGAATTTTTCAGTTTTGTAATTTCATCTTTAGCTGATTTGAGTTCATAATGATTTTTGTCCAGTTCTGCTGACGAGAAATCGCAAGACTTTTCAGTTTCTGCAACGCGTATTTCGAGGTTTTTTCGAGGTGTTCGTTTCCAGGTCCGAGACCTTTGCGTTTATGAATTTACAGTTTTGTCAATTCTATCTACTGTTTTCAGTTCTTTGATATGATTCATGTCTTCTAGTAATTTGCTAGCTCATGGAGGGGTCTGCGACGGTATTCCCATCCCAAACGGTGACCGTGGGTGTAGAGGTGGAGAGCTCTGAGCATACCCGGGCTGACCAACCATGCCAAATGCGGATGACTGAGGAAACTTCGGGAAAGCCATACTGTCGTACTGCGACTGATAAATAATATTTATGTCACATACAGCTTTTATATCCTGCGGGTGTGTTATTCGGCTTTTTTCACAGTTTACACTTTTAACTCTAAAAACAAAAATAATATCAAACAGGGAATGCCACGTACCAAAAACGCAGCCTCCCCAAAACGAACCCCACAGCACCCAGAAGTGCACACCACCAACACACACACACACACACGCGCGTATACACACACGACACACACACACAATCATGTACACACACACATATACACTACCAACACACACTAGCATACAAAGCAAACACACGAGGACAAAACGAACAATTAAAGGAACACAGTGGGGCACCGGCTTGGAGGGGTCAGTGGCAAAAACACCACTGGGGAGCTTAAACCGGTTTATGGTGCGCACCCAACCTCACTCTTACCCCCACCATGTTCCAAAGTCACAGGACAGTGTAAATAAAAGTAATCCCTGCTAGGTGAATCTCTAACACACGCAATGGAAACAAAAGGCATGGTGTGTAAAACACAAAAATGCTCGTGTATAAATATATAAAAAGCAAACCTTGAGAACCAAAAAACGTATGTACTCAATGCCTTTGCAGAAGGCAGAGCACCAAGAGAAACACCCTTAAGGGCCCGACGAAACAGGCCAGAGGACAGAAATCAAAACAGTTTCGTCCCAGTGGGATTTAAAAACTGTCCTCCCCCTCTACCGTCAGACACAATCAAAGAGGGAAGCATAGCGTCCAACTGTAAACGGGTTGAACACCAAACATGCGGTGTGTCTCAAAACAGTTGGGTCGTAACCTCTTTTAACAAAACGTTTTATAATTTTAGCAAATACAGTTGGAAAATTGCCATGACCCAAAATCTTACGAAGTTTGTAAACCACATCCCCATAAAAATCGGGTTTTGAAATACCTTCTCGCAGAAGAGTCTTTAGATTACTATTGAATTTCAAAACCAAATCAGAATTACGATAGTAAAATTTAGCAAAATATTTACGCAATTTGTAATAACGGTAGCCCTGTTGAAGAAGTTTATTTGTAATATATTGATTACGTTCATTGAAATCCTCAACATAACTACACGCTCTGGCAAACCGAATTAACTGAGAAATGTATACCCCATAAGATGTAGCATGAGGTACATCCCCATCCAAATGGGGGAAATTTACAATACTAAAATTAAAATCATCCCTCTTGTCATAAATTTTGGTGACCACTAACCACTATTTGCTTTCGACCGTTTTGACTGTGGACTGTCCTAATTCTGGACTACTACTAAATCCATCACGCCTCGTGTTTTCCGTGGGTTCTGCGTGTAACTACGATTTTGCCTTTCATTTTTGTTTCTACTTTTTCTTACTCCCTTGGTCGGAATTTGGAGTAGCTCCTGAAATTACCATTAGCATATAAGTTTATGATCAAATTAAATCCATAATTGTTGCGAAACACCTCTAGTCAAATATTTTCATTTTAGTCCAACAACACCGGAGTACATTTTCCCATGTTTTCTCACCTCGTGTGACCTTGACCTGTAATATTGTTTATTTTTATGTAATTATACATAAAATCTAAAATGTTACGATTGAGCTTAATAAAATGCAATGAAAAAGATGTTATAGTATGATTGAACTTACTATGAAAATGAACAAATGTAAATACAAACCATATACAACTGGATCAGCCAAGTCATGCTGTTTACAATGCAAAATAACTTAAAACTTTTCTTACAGGTGTATCAGAGTGTGAAGCTGACAAGAGAAGCAATAAGACTGGAAGCAGTCATAACACACTTGGGCTGGCTCTCGGCTGCGCCATTGCAGGTTTAGTAATAGTTACTGTATTTACCGCGACTGTGTGGTGCCGAAGAAAGAAACATACTGGAGACTTCAGAGACTATTCAACAATTAATTAACTAAGTAGATTCTAATTGATTAAAACCCCAGAAACATTTCTGAACATGTCATATTCTTAACGGGAGAAGACACACAACTTTTAAGTTGAAAGTAAACTTTATTGTATCCGTCGCAAGTTGAAAAGAAGTTGCCCGAAGCAGAGGGAAAAGTAACATAATTATTATGCTTACATATGTCTGAATGAATTACATCTAGCTCCACGCGGATTTTTTTTTCATTAAAATATGTACTGATTTTTATTTGTATATTACAAGTAACACTATAAATGAAATGTCATGTTTCCTTTGCTGTTGTTTATAGATGACAAATGTTGCTAAAAGCATGGAAACATTAAACATTGTGATATGAATTGATTCTTTTATGTTTTACATGCATAGAGATATATGTGTTTCAGTGTTGCATACAATGTAATGTACGAGTAAATAGGCATTATAGGAAATAAGGGATTAAATAAATTTACATATATTTACTGCTTGTTTAAAGAGACACTCCAAATATCTAGCAGTTTGTATTTTCAATACGTAAATAATGTGATCAGTGAACGAAAATTGATAAATAAATAAATACAAATACAATTTTAAAGAACAACATAATTATATCGAAAAATGTCTCATTTAAGCACAAATAATCAACATAGAGGCATTCTGTGATAAATCGCTATCCACCCATTAATTGTACAACAACAGCTTTACATAGATTATTGAATGTTTTACGGTACCGCAACATATTTTAAAACGCTGATTAACCCGATGATGACTAAACTGTATAGTTATTATTTATGCTTTTGAAGTTATTTAATTTGACACCAGTTTTAAAGAATTCATCTTTAACACATCATTTCAGTAAAAAATCTTTAATTAAAATTATAAACAACCCTGTGAACTTTTTAATCTTAAGGAACACAAACTGCAAAAGAAATATTAAGAATCTTAACACCGAACACCGATGACAACGTTGCAAGATGGTACATGTATATATTTTCATACATTAACATCCATCTTCGAAAAAAAGCCAGTGAATAAATTAGATTTCACCGTTAATGTAGAAATAAGAAAATATTTATTTCCTTCAGTTGCTGTGGGGCTCGTTTTGGGGAGGCTGCGTTTTTGGTACGTGGCATTCCCTGTTTGATATTATTATTATTTTTTTTTTTACTTTCTTTTAGTGGGAACAAATATGATAAAAATTAAATGTTATAATATTCGTTTAAAAATTTCGTTGCGTTATATGCTTGTTACTAACGCTAGCCAGCCAAAGGGCTTATCAGTCGGAAGTTATTCATTCCTTTTGTGTTATATGTATGCCATTTTTCTTATTTCCGCCAAATGTCATTCTACTTTTTGTTATACATTCTAATCCAATTAGATATAACCAATATATTCCAAAACGTTACATAGTATCTCAAACATGTGACATAATTTCATATGACTGTGCACCAAATAGTAGGACTATGGCGTCCCAGAAAAAAGGTGCATATATCTTGTACCTGTAATACAATGCAGTGTTTGAAAGCCACTGTAATATATAAACTGCAAGCCGGTTATATGTCTACTATACAGAAATAAGCAAAACAGTTGTATATGCGTTCCGCCTTTGTTCTCTTGCAATTATTTTTGCTTATTCCTGTAGTTATACACATAAATATACCGCAAGGAAGAAACAAGTTGGCTGTTTAAAAAGCATCCAATGGGTTAATTATGCCACAGGGGTAGCACGCATGAACATATCAAGAGAGCTAAAACGTTTTTGGAATTCAAATCGTTTTTGGAGTTTGCATGCAGATTCTTTCCTAATTGATCAGGATCCCGTGAGAAATGTTGATGCTGAGAGAATAATTCATTTCTCTGAGAAATGAAGATTAAAGTTGAACAAACTGTAACAAGTTCATTAACGTTCAGCCAAATGTAAAGACAGACGGGCGAACGGACGGCCATAGAGTTGGTTACAATAGCACGGGTGTTACATCTGGGGGTTCGGTCTCTTGGCTGATGTCATTGAGCAAAAAGACAAAGTTTGTAGATATTTTATTCAAATTATTTTATATTCATCATTTCTAGCACGTATAACTGTATTTCAGATATGGAAAAAGTTTATTATTCCTATATTGACACTATCATAGCATCATGCGTGGGAAGGAATACCTATCCTATATATAGGCAGGGTTTATAAGCGGCATATACATGTACAGAATGTATGACAAGTTACTTGAACAGCCATTTGGTACAGTAGGATATGCAGTCCGACACTCTTTATCCAGCTACATGCAGTCGCCAATAATTTATTGTTGAGTTCTAAAAATAGATATAACATAGACGCGTAACCAGATGTGCAGATGTAGCGATGATTGAGCATGTGCATAACAGAAACTCGCCACTATATTTGACGATGTCCTCAGGGGCATAACACAGTGAAAACATTTGTTTCATATCATATGGAATATAACCAACAACCTTCTGGCATTTGTACCACGTGACAGTCAATTGGACTCTCGGGACTCTCGTGATCTATAACGGGACTAACGTGACCAATATCGGGACTCACGTGACCCATATCTGACCCGATATGATATTATGCGGATATCTCTCGTTATCAAACTGAACTGATAGCCAATTTCACCTTTGTCGCACACGCGGGAAAAAAAACTTTAAGATTTAACGATAGATACAATTTAGGGAACATCAATTTAAATTGCATCGAATTTGATGTTTGATGTTTTTTCTTCCCCATTTCTTATATCATTTACACATGCAGACAACAAGAAATTGAATTTCGATTTTCCTATTACGGTTAGAGTCAATCGGCAACGTTTTTAACTTATGTTCATTAAACTGAAACAGTCGAAGTAATTTTGTATTGCCTATTTAAAGCTTTTCATATCAAACAAGGATGGTTTATCCGTGTATCTTACACTTTATCTAATCATTTAATACAAATTTGTTTACCATTAATATGTGTTCTGAAACATTTTAGACAAAACGAACAATGAATTTTGTGCTGGGCGTCTTGTTCAATTTTGGATTGCTCCTTTATGGTTTGTATTATTTTATTACCCGTAAACGTTTTATGTAAGATTCTTCAGTAATACTGCCTATCATTTTGCACATTACTCTTCCGTTGACTTAAAGGAAGCTTTAATGAACATTCCCCACATGTAGCAGGTTATATTCTCCAAATATAAGTAATGTATTCAATGAATGTAAAATGATGAATAAAATAGAACTTCAAAGAACAACATACATCGAATAATGCGATATTTTAGCATATCCGTAAACTTAAGTTGGTTTGCAGTTCGCAGTTCGCAATTCGAATTGCGAACTGGCAACTAAAAAGTCAGTTTGCAGTTCGTGATTTGAATCGCGAACTGCGAACTGGCAACTAGTCTGCAGTTCGCAATTCGAATCGCGAACTGTGAACTGGCAACTACTCTGTAGTTCACAGTTCGAACTGCAAGCTGCAAACATGTTTGCAGTTAACAATTTGAATCGAGAACTGGCAATTAAACTTCATTTGAACGCCTTATTGGGAAGTTGTTTTTATTTCGTAATTCAGTTAGGAAACTCATGTTAGGTTCGCAAAGTTGTCTGCAGTTCGCAACTTGAATCGCAAACTGCAAACTGCGAACTGGTTTGCAGTTCACAATTCGAACTGGCAACTTGTCTGCAGTTCGCAATTCGAATCGCGAACTGCGAACAGGCAACTAGTCTGCAGTTCACAGTTCGCAATTCGAATAACGAACTGCAGACTAGTATGCAGTTCGCGATTCAAGTTGAGAACTGCAGGCAACTTTGCGAACTGCAAACCTATCACGAGTTTCCAATCGAATAACGAAATACAAACTACTTGTCATTTCCAATTAGCCGTTCAAATAAAGATTAGTTGCCAGTTCGCAGTTCGCGATTCGAATTGCGAACTGCAAACTGTAGACTAGTTGCCAGTTCGCAGTTCGCGATTCGAACTGCGACCGGCAGACAAGTTGCCAGTTCGCATTGTGCACTGCAAACCAGTTCGCACTATGCAGTTCGCGATTCAAGTTGAGAACTGCAGGCAACTTTGCGAACTGCAAACCTTTCATGAGTTTCCTAATCGAATAACGAAATACAAACTACTTCTCATTCCCAATTAGCCGTTCAAATGAACTGAAATGAACTGCAAACTGATTTCTTACTGCGAACTGCGAACTGCAAACCAACTTTACGGATATCATTGTAGCACAAATTGTCGACATAGAGACCTTCTGTAATAAACGCTATCCAACCATTAATTGTTCAACAACAACTTTCTATAATTTATTGAACGTTTACCGATATTGCAACAAATTTTAAGACGCTGATTTTACCGAATTGGTCAAACCGAATACAATTAGTGATGCATTTATAGAATGACACTTTAACCTGCTTTTTCTTGCAGTTAAAGGCGAATTCTTTAAATTTGGAGACAGGAAGAATGGAACATGCATACTGCTGAAAATGGATGCAAAGTTTAATCTTACATATAACGAAGAAAATGTCACACAGGTAAGGAAAGGAATGTCACTCAGGTAAGGAGGGGACTGTCAAACATGTGAGGAAGGGAATGTCACACTAGATGATTGTTCAGTAGAACACTTGTGACGCCCTCTTACACCTTGTCAGAATAACCAATAATTTTGTGACAAAATCTTAGTACAAAAAGGGGTATAACTCTGTCAAATATGACGTTGATCAATAAACTTTGGCCACATCACGACCCTTTTGTCATAAGCAATACAATTTGAAAGTTTGATGAAGAAATCTTAAGAAATGGCAAAGTTATAACCAAAATATAAGTTAAAAAAGGGGCAACACTCTGTCAAATATGACCTTGAAATACAAACTTTGGCGGCATCACGACCCTTTTGTCAAAAGCAATGCAATTTGAAAGTTTGATGAAGAAATCTTATGAAATAGCAAAGTTATAGCCAACGTTAAGTTTTTGTGTGAAAAACTAAGTACATAAAGGAGCATAACTCTGTCAAATATGACCTTGACCTACATATTTTGGCGGCATCCTGATTCTTTTCTCATAAGCAATACAATTATAAAGTTTGATGGATAATTTCAAGAAATGGCAAAGGAATATCCAACGTTAAGTTTTTGTGACTGACGGACCAACGGACCGACAAACGGACAGACAAAGCGATCCCTATGTATTGCCTTTCCTCCGAAAAGGCAACACAATAAGTAAAGAAAGGGAATGTCACACAGGTAAGGAAGGCAATAACACACATTCAAAGAAGAGAATGTCACAAAATTACGGAAAGGTATGTCGCACAGGCAAGGAAGGGAATGACAAACAAGTAAGTAAGGGAATGTCACACAAGTAAGTAAGGGAATGTCAAAAATGTAAGGCAGGGAATATCGCACAGGTAAGAAAGGGAATGTTACACAATTAATGAAGGAAATGTCACACAGGTAAGGACGCGAATGTCACACTTGCGAAAAATGGACTGTTACACAGGTAAGGAAGGTAAGGAAGGGAAAGTCACATCGGTTAAGAAGTAAGAAAGGGAATGTCACACAGGTAAGGGAATGTCACAAAGGTAGGGAAAAGAATGTCATACAGGCAAACAAGAGAATGTCGCACAAGTAAAGAAGGGAATGTCACACAGGTAAGAAAGGGAATGTAACAAATGTAAGGAAAGGAATGTCACGCAGTTAATTTCCTGACTTATTTTCACTTTGTTGGGACTGCAAAGTTAAAAATTCCTAATTCCTCCTGAATTCGATCCAGTAATTGTGCAATTTTTACATTTGCAATAACGGTGTCAAGCACAGCTCAAACGTGTTAGTTTTAAAATTTCTTACATTGAAAACTTCATCCGACAAAAAATAATCAACAGAGATCAGAAATTACAATAATATAAGTATTCGGGAAACAAATAATTATTTTCATCATTTTCAGTTTCATACTTTTGTATGTTCAAGCGTGTTCACACAACCTACAATCATGCTTATTTAATATTTTCAAAAATTTTAGAACGCAGATGTGTTTGATCTGAATGGCGCCAGAGTTGTGGAAAGTTCGAGTGAATGTGGGGGCAAAACCTTCAACTCGATACTCCTTGTTCGACTTTTCCCGTCAAGAGAGAACTTAAAGTTTGTTTTCGAGAAACAGAAGAATGGACAAATATCTATGAGAGTTGATTTATATGTGGAACCTGCAAAACATTTTCATAATATGAATGACACTGCACCGTTTGAAATGAAGGATTCTGTAGATTTATTTGTTGGATATGTCTCGAGAAACAACTCATTCGCTTGTCGCACAACACAGTCGCTGTTCTTTAGAAATGATGCACCCTTTGACATGACAATGAACATAACAGATTTGCATGTTCAAGCCTATAACGTCACTGGCGACGAGTTTGGACCAGGTATTCAAAACGTTTATAAAGAACTGTAAAGAAATGTTTTATGTTTGTTTTCATAAGTAAAAAGGTCCTCGTGTGAATATGTTGTAAGCGGTATAATGAATTGTTTAAAAGTTACAGTTTGCTGTATTTATTGCAGATTTATCTGCTTGACTCATTAGAAATTCACGTTTTGGATAGTCAGTTATCAATTCCTTATCTCGAGATGTTGACGATATTAGATTACAAATATTCCTCAACAATCATAAAATATTATAGTACATGTATGTAGAACGTATGCATGTATTGGCAATACATGTATACTATATACAGTACGAACTTAACCCATTTATGCCTAGAGCTTTAAAATGGAATCTTCTTGCCTCAAATTTGGGCAAGTCTAATTATTTAAACAGGAGTATTTTGTGGAAATTTGAATTACTTAGAAATGAAAATAGGTCTGTAGGTTACAAGTACATAACCTTTCAAGACACGTCCTTAAGTCAATGGGTCAGGGGTCGTATCCAGTAGCATCTTAAGTGATTTCTTTAGTATTTTAACTTAAGTCCAAAATTTTTAATCATCATCATCCTCTCAAAAGTGATGGACGGTATGTAATTTCATCATCATTATAGAAAATGGTCATGGAAGATTTAAGAAATGTTCAACATTCTACAATGCACATTCACCTTTTTAAGTTATCTTCTTGTTACTTTTAAGGACAATCTTAAGATTTGACTTAAGATGCAACTGAATTTTACAGCTGTTGAATGTGAACAAGACCTGACCACCACACCAGCAGCCCTAACAACTACAGCAACGGAACCTTGGAATGAAACCACAACGGAACATTTACCACACACAACGACAGGGGAGCCGGAAAATACAACAACAGATATCCCTGAGATATCAACCAGACAACCTACATCAGATTCCACAACCGTACTACACACAGAAACAACTATTACCACAATGCCTTCTACCACCGTACCACACACAGAAACAACTATTACCACAATGCCTTCTACCACTGAACCCAAACCTCCGGTAGCAAAATACATAGTTAATGATGGGAATAAAGTCTGTATCGTTCTACAAGGAAATATTAAGCTTACCTTTCAGTACCGGAAAAAGGATAACACGGTATGTTTCCGTATTGATATTATTCTGGAGTAATCTGATAGCAATATTGGTCGTAAGATTTCAGAAAAAAATCTCTTTAATGATTGTTATTTTATTTTAGCGCAGTGCTCAATGAAAATGTCGTTTTCGGGGTCGTGTAATTTAAAGTCCCCTGAGCACTCTGATTTAGAATTACCTGCAGTTCTTATATGACCAAGAACAATATCTTATTTTATGTGTTCAAAAAACATTCCTAACATTGCTTTTACATCGTTGCTATAAATCAAACGTAGTATTTTTATTACTATAGCAAAATAAATAAACGCTATTTGCTATTGCATAGCTAAAACTTTTAGGTTAAGTAGTAATACTTCCAAAGATTTTATAATTTATGTTTTGGAGGTTATTTAGTTTGACATCAATTGTAGGGTATGTTCCTTAAAAGTGACATTGTGCGCATTTTTTTCAAGTAAACATCCAGCTGAATATGGTGTGTGTACAAAAGCGTAGAGGAAATAATAACTTTTAACCCAATACACCAAACTCTTCACGCTACCAGTATAACTTTCCAAATATTGATTTTCTTATTTGACTGGGAGAGTCAATTTAAGAAAAGAACAACTGCATGCAGGAGTTGCTTCCCTTCCACTGCCGAAATCTCTACCAAGACACAATCAACTATCATTTTATCAGTCCGATTTTTTAAATCCAAAGCACCAACTTCGAATACTAATGCGGCACAATCATTAATTTAACACATTTAAATGAACAGCAACCAAAAATTGCTTTTATAAAACTGTCACCAAAAACACAGTGCAGTAATATGCGCATAACGTCACTTTAATTAGTAATACTTCCAAAGATTTTATAATTTATGTTTTGGAGGTTCTTTAGTTTGACATCAATTGTAGGGTATGTTCCTTTAAAGGTCTACAATTTTTTACAGTGTATATATTATATTTACCGTCAGAAGTATAGGAATGTTAAGCTACATTTAGCTCAAACTGTTAACTATAAACGTTACATTCAAAACTGTTTGAAAGTACGATGTTCCATGCTTGAAGTATGTTATCATCGTGTTGCTCTCGAGGAGGGCTTGGTGATGCAAAGCTGCCCTAACGGAACATAATAAAATAATTAGGGCGATGAAGAGGAAACTAATTAATAATTGATATTAGTAATTAAAATTTACTAAATAAATTTATTGAATTAAAAGTGATAGTTTTATAATAAATTCGATGGAAATTTTTTTATCTAACTTACATTGTATATCAATTAATTAATTCGTTGTTAATTAATTAATCAATTAATTAAAATCGTGTTCTTATCAGATGAGTACTGCAAATGTAGGAGTTCCATACAACGCCGTCGTAAATGGGAAATGTCGATTCAATGATTCTGATCTGGCACAAGAGATTTCACTTATGTTCTTCAAAACTGGATGGCGTCTGGACATTGTTATCACAAAGCAAAAACAGAGCGACATGAAGGAGGTCATCTTAAATAAAGCTACGGCTGATGGGAGTAACTATTCCTGGCAAAAAGTCAAACTGTACTATGTGATTGATGACAACTTTGTCGACGCTAAATATAATGGTACAGTATTAGTTTATACGAAATTAGTTTAGCTCGATTACGAAGAAAGCTTTGTTATTGAATCGCTCTTTACAGCTCAAATCGACATTCAGATGCAATCACGCTCGCGTGTGAGTGTGTGAGAGAGACGGGGGAGGGGGAGGGGCATTAGCGTCTTTGCCCAAATGACACGTCTCGTGCTCTGGCTGTGATTCGCACCCGGGACCTCATTTACGGAGACGAACGCCCTAACCACTATGCTATCAAGGCCCACGCAAAGTATTGTGCAATATATTCCTAAATGATTACTATACATACGGATTATGAAACTTTCACTACTATTCCTTTCTTCTCATATATTTGCCTTTATCACTGATAGCAATTTCAAATCAACCTCGCAAACCTCTTGCACAAGAGTGTGGGTCACTCAAAAGTGAGAAAAAAATGGCTGTTTGGCGGCCATTTTGACCTGTAGAATCAGTGATACTTTAATTTTACAAATCAGTATCGACAAAAATTTAATCACTCAGTTCCAACAAAACTTCATTCGTTTTCTTACGTTTTTAGAAAAGAATTCATTGATCGACTGTCTCAGAAATGGTGTCTATTGAAATCACATTTAATTTAATGACTTTACTTTTCTGTCTGACGACCCCTACCGTCATTCATAGCCTTACACTGTGGAAAGTCCCACAAAAGTGATATCAGGAGGCAGGTTTAACATTATTCTTTCATTCCATAAAGAAATATTAAAAATACATTCAGTCGTTCTAGAAACATGCAGAATTAGACACCTTGTCGCAAATCTTTTTTACCGAGTAAATAACACTTTTAAATACCTGTTCACAGTCTGAAATAGAGATCTGAAGAGATTACTGAAATATTAACAACATAAGAACATCACGATTGTATCTTTCTTACTGTCAAACATTAAAAATAATAATTACTATGTTATTTAATCATTGATGATTTGATACAAATTAATGAATTTTATCAATTTTTTTTTAGGTGAAAATATGACTGATGAAACAGATATTGCATTCGGCAAATACACGGCAGATGTGTTAGGTTCTTATAAATGCCAAGCTGAACAAGATCTTGATGTTATGAAAGATGGTTCTGTAAAATTAGTTTTAAGCAGTATGCAGTACAGAGCATTTGGCAGTACTAACTCTTCAAACTTCTCAAACAAAGGTAAGTAAGCACATGGAGAAAAACTAATTACACGTACAATTAAGGGCACTGTCAGTTAATAGCAACGTCATTCTATGGCAACATCAATTAATGACTATGTCAATTAGTGTCATTGTCAATCAATTGTAAATTCAATTAATGGCAATGTCAATATCAATTAATGGCAATGTAAAATAATGGCAATGTCAGTTAGTGAAAAGGCCAAATAATAGCAATGCAAATCAAATAAAGGCAGTGTCTAATAATTACAATGTCAATTAATGGCAATGGAAATAAATGGCAATGTCAAATATTGCAAAGGCAACACATAGCAATGCCAAATAATAGTAGACTTAATTTTAAGACTGTGTTCACATCTGAACTGCTTTAGTACGATATAGTCTCCGAAAGTAAAACACGCACAAGCAACAAAACCTTCTGGAAAGAAGACAGCTTTTATCTCTTATAATTAATTTCTGTAATGTACATTTTCCCAATATCTTAAAATTAGTGTTTGATTGAACATTTGAATGTGTCATAAACAGTGTGATACAAAAATGTATTAGTCACATGCATTTGATTTTAACCATACCGAGTCTTAACATTAAGTAGCAACATTTATTGCATCTTAGGACGGGGTTGGACTCTGTACTTTACTTTATAATTCTTTTTTTCAGAATCTGTTTTAAATGTATTTTGATTTTGTGCACACGATGCACATTGTTACTGCTTCCTTATCCCTTATTCTATGTGGAATATTAAATCAATCCGCCGTACTACTTTCAGACGTGTCTGAATGCGCCGCTGACAACCACAACCATAACGACAAGGGAACTGATCACAACACCCTGGGTATAGTTCTAGGATGTGTGTTTGGAGGACTGGCAGTGATAATTATCATGGCAGGTGTCGTCTGCCATTTCAGAAAGCGCAAGAAAAATGTGTATGATCGAATTTAAATCTATACAGGCTGGGTTTCTTTTTGCGTAATAAAACATTATTATGATTTGGAGAGACTGGGTTATATTATTAATTTATTTTGAGAAACGCCAAAACTAAGGAATATTGATAGAAGGTGAAGATGGTGTGAATACGAGTTTCGGACCGACAGTCATTGTTTGTGATTAAATTTTGGAAGTAACTTTTTTCGATTTAATTTAAACTAAATCGTAACACAGTGTATAAAGAAATATGCTCCTCTATCGTATATAACACATGAAGTTAAGTAAACAGAAATTAAGGGGAGCAGTGGTGTAGAGGTTAAGGTGTCTGCCACCCATTCCGGAGGTTCCGGGTTCGAGCTTCACCGTGGTCACGACCGTACCTCCTCATATGACACAAGCACTGGTTTTTCCAGGAAGCGGACTCGAGAGTGACTCGATAACCTTCAACACAATCGAGCTGAAAAAAATTAGTATAAATTAAACAGAAATTACTAAAAATGTTGCAAATTCTTTACACAGAACAGAAAGTATTCCTAAATATTGAACAAAAAGCAATTTTAACTTACTGTTGTAACAAGACAACGTGAATGTATGGCTTTATAATACGGAAACTTTTTGAAAATTAAGGTGATTTAATGGAAAAGCAAAATGTATCAGTTATAAAATGTGCTGTTTCAAGGGCTATATATTTGAATAGTGCATTACCCAAGAACCTAAAACAGTAATTACAAGAGCTGTTCCTCATAAGTGACGAATGCCCCCAAAGCGGTGTCTCATGGTTCTCTATGTGTGACCTTTACCTACCATGTAAGGATGTGGGACTTGCGCATGACATATAATCTCAATGTGCTCAACAATTGTGCCACGTAATTCTAAAATCCTTCCATGCTTTTTTTTTTTATTTATTTATTATCCTCCATAATACATGAAGATTTGAACTATAATTACACAACCAGTTTTTAAATAACTACAGTATACAAATGTGATATATACATTACAAGACAGAATATAGATAAACAAATGCAAGTAATCTATAAAATGTATACATTGGACAGCACAATTATATGATTTGCCCCTAACTGAAAAGTATAGCACTGAGTAAGAATTTAAGACGGGGGAAAAAATGCTTGTATATGATTTAGACTTCCCTCTAACCCGGCCTAGTGCGAAAACGAAACACTAGGAAATAGAGAGTAGGGAAACAAATCTACAAGTTTTAATTCAATGACATTTTAATGAAAACCTAGACCAGTTCACTAGATAATCGAAATGTCATTTTCATAAAGAAAATAAACGGTTACTGTTTAATTCACTACTATAGTAATCCAAGTTACACTGATTGAACAATTCATTAAAAAAATATTTTTAAGCAACGCTAAATGGAAAATTCTGATGTTTGAAATGAATTATTTAACAAAATGATTTTTAATTCCTATAACCACTTAATTAATGGTAAATATCATTCATTTTTAATCTTAAATCTGCTATGCTACTGCTATAAATGGAGTATGAAACAATTGTATAATACAGTCCAAATCGATACACTTTTTGCAATTATGAATACATACAGTAAATTTGCAATTAAATGAAAAAGATATGTGCGATATAAATTTTCATGTACATGTATAAATGCAAATCAAATATGCATAATTTATGGTTATTTCTCTTATTCATACACAAACCTACCATGTAAGGATGTGGGACTTGCGCATGACATATAATCTCAATGTGCTCAACAATTGTGCCACGTAATTCTAAAATCCTTCCATGCACGACATAGTTACTATGCACATGTATACAGGATTTCATGATCTTTAAACTCTAAGTGTGACCTCGGTCGTGGGTTTTGCACGCGGCATGTCGTCTCAATGTGCTGAACATTTGTGCCTAGTTTGTTTTTTTAATCCTTCAATGCATGACAAAGTTACAATCCGGACACGAATGAGTGCAGATATACAGAATTCGACTGACCTTCAACCTATAAGTGTGACGTTGACCTTTGGGTTAAGGACATTGGTCTTGCACAGGACGTCGTCTTGATGTGCTGAAAGTTTGGGCTAAATGATTTGAAAATCAATGCTTGCACGACAAAATTGCAGCCCGGACACGAATAAAATGAGACAGACACACAGACGGACGGACAGAGACGGTGCGAGTTTAATATGCCTACAACAACTAGCAAAAGAAGTAAACGGAAAAGATAAATCCACCTTTTTGCGACTTTCACATCAGGCGTGACAGTGACCTTGAGTTTAAGGCCTTAGGGTTGTACATGTATGAGGTCCCAGAGAGTTCTTCACGCATGGGACCATTGGTTGAAAACAGTCATTATGATTGCCCTTGAAACTGAATGTGGAAAACAACACATCTGTCTCTAGTTCTGTGTCATCTGAGGAACGTCCTACAATCTGTGTCCTACAATCGGAAGTCCCCGCAGATTCCGTTACCATACAGTTAGATGCGAAGCAATCTGTCGAGGTGTTCCGATTGGAGTGTCCTTTTGTACAATTAGGTCATCTTCGTTATATCTTATTACACACTGTAGTTGTTACATTTTAACACTTTATTCTGAAATATTTATTAGCGGGTAGAATACACTTAAGGGAACTTCTAACGCTACCTTTAGTCTTTTTTCATTATTTTAAAAACTACTTTAAGAATTTACTTGAAACTTCACTCGAATGATAAATAGTATATTAGACAAGTTTTATATAATCTTTATTGCAAACGACACATCGGTTAATAAACTACACTTGCTCAAAAATGACAACTCCCAAAATCTAAATCGCAAAATCTGCCGTTTTTGCAATGTAATTTTATGGAATGCACGTATAAATGCTACTGGGCCTTGTGTTCGGTAACATTTTATTTTTTCTTGAACTTAAATATGAATACCCAATAAGGTGACAATATTGTACATGTTTTCGAAAACGATGTTGCCTTGAAGACAGTAACCAATAATTAGAGCGCCTAATTCTTCCGGTTAAGGGTACCGGTATGCTGTTATGACACTTCCTAAACTGTCCGCAAATTAAACCATTCTGAACGTTGAACCTGTGGATGATTGGTACCACTTTTCAGAACACAGGTTTTTATAATAAATTTAATCTCCATTTCATACATCTGAGTTAGGAAAATGGCTAGAATATCTATACAGCAAAGGGCTCAAATTGTTGGTCTAACTGTATGTGAAACTTTTGCAGCTTTTATGATACTGCTGCCGTTGTTGAAAGGAATTTAAGTTTGTGATTTTATTTTTAATATTTTATGAATTAACTATTGTTAAACAATGTAGAGAAGGAATAACAGATTAGAATATTGATTTTAAACCTGTGAAATGCATTGTTCATTTTTGCGACTTTCGATTTCGTGGGTTGCGTACATAACACGTGCGGTAAATTGGTATTTAAGCAACCACCAAAATATCTGTTAATTAACTAGCGGCGAAATAAAACAGTCCACATGTTGTGAAAATTTGGTTAAGATAGCTGGTATAGTTTCTGAGATATTCAAAAATATTAAAAGGTAGCGTTAGAAGTTCCCTTAAGTGTATATATGAACCAGCACCTACTTCCTAACTAAACCAACAACACTTTTGCTGGTTACCGTAGAAATTGGACATCATATGGCGCAGACATTTATCGTAAGTTGTCCTACAAGTCAGTAGGGCCTACAGTTCATTTATTCTCATAAATTCTTAACACTCTGTAAGAAAGGTCAGATACATAATACATGTTTGTACTTGCTTTGCTATTAAAGTGTCACTGGTATGCTTTTAAACACATGCGCAATCACTCGCCTCGTACTTATGTATACAATATACGTCTTATACAGTTTTACACCAACATTCGTACCGTATCTATTACATAAAGGCCCGCAAATATGGGAGCCTAAATCTGTTTAATCACAAAGATACCTTTTTCACACTGCGTACAACGCAAAATGCCAACTGAGAAGATTAAGTTCATTCCTGTATAATGGTAGTGTTTTAGGCAGGACCGCAGGTCTATACTATAATTTTATTAATCAAGTGATTTCATATTGGCCTTGTTATTTGTCCGAGGGTGGTCGTATTGGCCCAAGGCCGAAGGCCGAGGGCCAATACGACTGCCAGAAGACAAATAACAAGGCCAATAAGAAATCACTTGATTAATGATAATTTTATTATTCAACTTTACAATATTGGCTAAAACAAAACAAGAATGTAAATGTTCTTGTAACAATAACAATTTATTTGTATTTAACTTATTAAAATAAGATATCAGCAGGAATTTTCAAACTATTGTTCATGTTCGATTTACAAAATGGCGTCGTTTAAAAATCTAACGGAAGTGACTTCTCCGTATTGACCCTCTCTTTTAAACCAATTAGAATGCCTGAATTCCATATTGGCCCTGTTTTCTCGTATTGGCCCTGTTTTTCTCATATTGGCTCAGTTATGGTTTGTATTAGCTCTACCTGTTTCATATCAGATCTAATACAGTGTGTAATATTGTAAAGTTGAATAATAAAGTAATTTATATATCAAACTAAAATATATAACGAATAAGTGTTTTTGAAGTAAAATGTAATTAAATCTGAGCTCAACTATGTTGCTTTTGATTTTTTACCTCCTTTTGAAGATCTATAACTGTTACTCTTCGTTCAGTATGAAAACTTTCAATAATAGTCAATAATTAAAGAAAGAAGGGAAAAAATCGGACCAGAAAAAACTGTTGAAGTTACGTTAAATATATCCGGAATCGATATATACTGAAGCGTGATATTAATGTGAATTAGATATAACTAAAACAATATGTACTAATAATACTATTTTTATTTTACACATAAGACGTACACAGATTTACATGTAAGCCAAAATACATTTCATTTTCGTGTGACACTTAACAATATCAAACAAATATAAATATACAAACTGTTACATTGAAGGCAGAATCTTGTTATACTATATGCAATAGTACTGTTGTATATATCAATGAAATTAACACATAAAAATAAAACAGTCTAACATGAATCTCGGCAAGTAGCGTAAAAATATTGGAATCAACGTTTTCTTTGATAGAAACTCTAAAACAAATAAGTACATAAAAAGATAATATAACAATGCATTGATAGGCGGGTTCATATCCTCGTTGGGTAACATATTTACATTTTCATTATTACTTTTTGACAAGAGGTCATTGTTATAATGACTTAAAATATGCATTATGAAACCGTTTTGTGAACAGAGTGCATGTGAATAAAGTACTAGTGAACGTGGAGTATGGGCTCTTCTAAACTCGCAATATCCAAAAGCTTTTTAAATCATTGATACACGTTTACTTTAGATTTAGTTTGTGATAAAAAATATACTGAAGCGAGAAAGAAACGCAAGGTAACAAAATATGTAATAATATCAAAACGGCTATGTGTATAAGTATGAAAATCGGTCAGATAATTATCTCGGTCACTGTGCACGCGCTTATCGACCTAAAATCACTCAAGCGTGTAAGCTACCGTGTTACGCACGACAAGCTTTGAGAGGCAAAAATCTCTACCTACCCCCAATGTGTATCCTGCGTTTCTTTTTCGCGTCAGTATACATAAACAGAACCATGATTGTTTCACTTTTTACATTTGTGTGATGTGGTATGATTGGATAGTAAAACAATAGAGTTTTGAAAAATCTAATTTACTACACTATGAGTATCCAACATCCTTAAAACAATTTTTAGGATACACGGAATTAAAAAGTGAAGTAATCCTATGACTTGTCAGTTGTACTCTTTGGCAACCAATCAAATTCAACCTTTGGCTATACTGGCTGGAAATTGCAGTCAGGTAAATTTCTCCTATTTTTTGGCTTCAAAATTTTGTCTTTTAGGCATGACGGGAGACATGCCGGGGTCTCATCCCAATACTAAGCTAACATACATGCTCTTTGGGACGGACCTTGATAAAATTCTCATCAAATCAAAAGACTTGTCAGTTGATGTAAAACCATATCAAAACATTTAAAACATGATTAAACAGCGAAACTCTAATTTATATTTCGAATCAAGATATTTCATTTAAGTCTTTTATACATTGGGTACCTAATGTTATAGTAATAATAAGTATGTGTTCAAGGATCAGTTCTAATCAGGAAGCCAGTAAAGGATGAATGTGAAACACTGGTTCCTGCGTTACTGTCACAATAGACATATACCCGATCCCCTTTCACTAGACGTACTGTAGCAGCAGCTGTCGCTGATCCATATCCGTGTGCTACATACCTCCCGTCCTCTGTTCTACCTTGTTGCGAAACCAAATTGCTGAGACCATCAGCATTTCTCTTCATCTCACAATTAATGGCATTGCGGCCAGACCCGTCTTCAATTATATTAGCAATGAAAGCATACAGTCCTGGATAGTGACATGTAAATACTCCCGCATACGTGTCGTAGTATGATCCTTCATTCAAAACCACATCGGAAAACCGAAGATATCCGTTACTGCCTCTGTACGGATTTTTTACTGAGAATGAAGCTTTAATTCCTGAAAAGAAATAAAACATTTACTTAACTGATTTCTTGTGATATTGAAATGGGCACTTCCTACATCTAGCACACATACATCATCCATCATAAATATTGCGTTCAATGAACGTAAAAAGATCAAGTGAATATACCATGTTCATGAGTTGTGGATAAAGTGAATCTAACATGTTCATGAGTTGTGGATAAGGAAATCCCACCGAGGGTTGAGATACGTCAAAAAACGAGGCTCTGCCGAGTTTTTTGGACGTATCTCAACCCGAGGGTGGGATTTCCTTATCCACAACTCAATGGACATGGTAGATTTATTTTCTCACCGTTTAAATCGCATTTTCACACAAGTAAGAAGGAATAAGTGCAAATACAGGATGGGGATGAAAAAATGAAAATCAACTTTTTCTCGAATTTTACTTCAAAACTGCTATAGATGGATAGAAAATGATCTAACTAAGAAAATGAATACCAACAACCCTATGTTAATTTCAAAAATAACAATTGTACAGTCATTTTTCGATTTTTATGTCTGCTTTACATTAACGTAAAAATAGTCCGCCAGCGATGTGAGATAAGCGATGTGAGATAAGTTTATCTCACATGGGTAAATGCGCGGAAATATGTATCTCAAAGGTGAGAATAATAGTTTCTGTCATGAGCACGCGGTTCAGATCGAAATATCCGTCACCGAGGGTAGCTGTTTTGGCGGGAACGAGGCTCTGCCGAGTTCCCGCAAAACAGTTACCCGAGGTGACGGATATTTTAATCTAAACCAAATGTCTCATGATAGAAACTTTTTCTTGCATACCGTCTTGCACTTTAAACAGATTTCTAAATGCAAACTTATCGAAATAATACATTTTGGTATAAAAACAAGCGATATTCAGATGCTTTGTTTGGGGAAGTGACGTCACAATGTTTATAACGTTGCGTCACAAGTAACTCACGCGAGTCATATTACATGGGGGTATGTAATATAAGATTTTCCAGCACTGGTGGAAACTGCGGATACCCCGATCCGGTATGCAAGAAAAGAAAATCCCACCCGAGTGTTGAGATACGTTCCAAAAACGAGGCTCTGCCGAGTTGTTTTTTTACGTATCTCTAACCGAGGGTGGGATTTCCTTATCCACAACTCAATGGACATGGAAGATTAATTTTTGTCGCCGTTTTAATCGCATTTTCATCGTAGGGTTAAGAGTGATTCTTTATCGTTACATTATTCTATTCTATTCTATTCCGTGTATTGCAAAGTTTTAATAACTTGAGCCTGTTAAAATCTGCATTTAATAATAATAAAAAAAACCACTTCGAATTAATATTATAAAAGAAACATTCTAACATGACTCGCGATTTTGTCTCTATATACAAAGAGTTGAAAAATTATGTTATATTAAACCATATACAACGCGGGAACCGATATGCTGTAAACATGACGTCATATTGCGCTGCATGACGTTAATTGAGCGTTCGCGTAGAAAAAAAACTTTGCATTTATTCACCTTTTGTAATATCTGGTCATGTTAGAATCGAAATAACATCCTTTTCAGTGTTGTTATCGTCTAATAAACAATAATGTGTCGTACTGATGCGCAGTTATAAACCACTCAGGCCTTCGGCCTTCGTTGCTAATCACTGCGTATCAGTACTCCAAATCATTGTTAATTAATTAAACGACTAACACCGCTGGAACAGATGTTATTTCATAAACAAATAGGCCTACCTATGTTTCAAGTCAATTCTTTTGAATTGGAAACTTAAATTTTACGCAACTGGCATGAATCATTGTTGAATTTTTCCGTGTATTCAAATTTCAATGTCAATGTTTGAATTTACTTTGGAATTGAAGATACAACATGTACCACCATTAATGGCAACTGCCTTGACCCTATAGTATTAGGATGGGGATGAAAAAATGAAAATCAACTTTTTCTCGAGTTTTACTTCAAACTGCTATAGATGGATAGAAAATGATCTAACTAAGAAAATGAATGCCAACAACGAAATGTTTATTTCAAAAATAAATATTTTACAGTCATTTTTCATTTTTATGTCATGTGCTGGCTGCTTATAATTTACGTAAAATAGTCCGGCAGCGATGAGAGATAAGCGGTGAAGGATAAGGTTATCTATCGCCGGTAAATGCGCGGAAATATGTATCGTACAGGTGAGAAAAATAAATACAGTTTTAAAGAAGAAAATACAATTATGAAAAAATGCTTTATTTTAGCACAAATAATCAACATAGAGACCTTCTGTAATAAATCGCTATCCACCCATTAGTTGTACGACAACAACTTTACAAATATTATTGAATGTTTTACGGTACTGCAACATCATTTTAAAAAAGCTGATATTACCGATAGTGACTGGAATGAATAGCTTAAATGTTTAGGTTAAGTCATAGTACTTGCTAATATTATGTTATTTATTCTTTTGAAGTTATTTGACACCATTTTAAGGGAGTGCATTTTTAATACCAACAAGAGCTGTCAGTAGGACAGCGCGCTCGATTTTTTTTTGTGCTTGCCAATAAAACAAAACTTTGACAGTTAAGGGCACACAAGACTTTAACTAAGTATTTCTTAGTATAAATCTAGAAACATTTTCACAGAGTTATCTTCTCTTACTTACAGATAGGCCTCATGATGGTACATAAGTACTCAAATTTTCAAAGTCATATATCTCAAATGGTTAAGTCAACAAGTGGACAAGAATGAAAATTTTAACTGAGGTTCTAAGTCAAAAAGGGCCATAATTCAAATAAAATTCTTGACAGAATTACCTTCTCCTCCCCATGTTTGGGGATCATGATGGTTAACAAGTATTCTTACTTTCAAATTAATATCTCAAACAGTTTAGTCAAAAAGTGGACAGGTACAAAAAACTTAACCAAGATTCTAAGTCGATAAAGGGCCTTAATTTTTAAAACAAATCCCTGACAGAGTTACCTTCTCTTGCCTACCGATGGGGGTAATAATGTAAACAAGTATTCAAAGTTTCAAAGCAATATCTCAAAGGGTTAAGGCAATAAGTGGATTTTACCCATATTCAATGTATTTTCTAAGTAAAAAAGGGGCATAATTCTGTCAAAAACCTTGACAGAGTTATGTACCCTTGTCTGTAGATGGACGTTATGATGGTTAACAAGTATGGTTAGTTTCAAAGCAATACCTCCAATGGTTTTGAAATAAAGTGAGGTGGTACGAAAAACTTAACCAAGCTCAATACACTTTCTAAGTACAAAAAGGGCCATAATTCTGTCAAAAACCTTGACAGAGTTATGAACTCTTGTCTGTAGATGGAAGTTATGATGGTAAACAAGTATGGTAAGTTTCAAAGCCTTACCTCTAATACTTTTGAAATAAAGTGGGGTGCTACGAAAAACTTTAACCAAGGTGTGACACCAACGCCGACGCCGGGGCGAGTAGGATAGCTCCCCTTTTCTTCGAAAAGTCGAGCTAATAAAAACAGTCTATATAACTCGATCAATCAAAAGAAAAAAATTAACAACTTGTTAATTTATTCAAGACTGTCGTTCAAGGTTCTTATTGACGTATTTGTATGAAAATGTTATGAAAAAGGAGTTTACTGAATAAACTCCAGCTATTATTTATAAAAGCGTCAACATTTTCATATATCAAACTTAATGTATTAAAGCAATACTTGGACACTGTTGTTGGTTGCATAATCGCGCATCAAATGGACTACCGTCGCAGAAATCACCACCCGCAGCAGGTTTGGGATTGTCACAAAGTCGCTGCCGTGACTGGATGCCACTGTCGCAGGTGGCGGTACAACTTGTCCACGATTTCCATGAGCCCCAACCTCCATTTGTTACTGTAAATCAGTTTTGTCTACCAATAAATATTTTTATGTTTGACGAAATTATATTTAGTTTGTTTAGGGTTGGGTATAATGTTTAGTAGAATCGTGTACATTGTAACGTACTTAATTTGTTATGGGTTTAAAATCCCGGTGAAAACACACCATAGAACATGTTTTAGTCATTTGCATGTATCACGACATTTTCCTAACATTTTGCAAATAAAGAGATGGCGTTATTAGTTGACTGAAAGTACTTTGACTGAGATGGTTTAGGAGTGCTTTGCAAATAAAAGCCAATTTGGCTTACATTACGTTTTATATGTGCTCCGAATTTAAAGCATTGAACAGAACATCCTACTGTATATTATTTAAGATAAACCTACCAGGACATGATATCATGTTACATGTTTCAACATGGTATGAGTCTCCTGGACAGTATTTGCCTTGGATGGATGGTAACGGACTATCACATGTCCTTGACCTCGTCCGAATGCCGTTCCCACATGTTGCACTACAAGTACTCCAGGTCAGCCAGGAAGACCAACCACCATCTGATAATAAAGTGTGTGATATTTGATAGGGTATACTATTAATATATGGTTTATTCAAAATAGCAACATTCACGAATTTGAGTTAAAATAAACATCGTTTCAAGTACACATGGAAGGTATAATTCAAAGAGTGGCATGGCACTCGCTTTACTTACACACTAAAGACTGAATCTTTGAACTATGTGAAAAGGCACCAGACAATGTACGCACTATAGCTGACATGTTACGACAACACTTTTGTCGAGTGCTAAGAAACAACACACATAAACAGTAAAAACAACGCAACACACTAAACAAGCACACATAAAAGTATAACCACATCATCAAAACAGTATAAAGATTCTTTAAATAACTTGACAGTCAAATGTATGTTGTGTACTCAGGACCAAAAATACAACAACATAGCTCTAATATCTTCAAGTGAAGCTAAGCAAGAACACTTCAGACATTTAAACACATTGCTCGTTATGTTGCTCAACATAAAACGAACTACCTGAAACAATATTTTAGTTACTAAGCTACACAAATATGGAATTCACATCCCTCATACCAGTTTTACCACGTTCAAGCTTTCTCATGCAGCAATAATTGTATTGTAACTGTATAATACTTATTAAAACAAAAAAATGTGTAGCATTTAATATGTTGTACTGTTTCAAATGAGTGTTAATGTTCCTTGTTTTGTCTAATTTCTAATATATTTGAGGTTTCTATGATTGAGATGCGTTTGAAATAGCTCTGTTGATCTGCTATTGTAATAAAGTTATTGTCATTAGTATTTGTTTTATATGTTATTGACTAAAAATGAACGCACCTGTACATGTACTGGCAAGACACACCTGGTCGTCCCGTGCATCCCCAAAGCAATGGTCACCATAACGTGCGGGGTACGGATTCGAACACGTCCGATCCCTCCTTTTTAAGCCGATGCCACATGTCGCGCTGCAACTTCCCCAGGCAGCCCAATCAGCCCAAGACCCATGTACTGAAAAAGAGTGTTAAGCAATACATATACATGTCAATACTATATCTAAGACCGTGAAATAATTCTAATTTTCGTTTCCTCTTTCAGATTCACGTGTTACGTTGATAGATTTATCTCCA
This sequence comes from Saxidomus purpurata, assembly GCA_022818135.1. NCBI lineage: Eukaryota > Metazoa > Mollusca > Bivalvia > Venerida > Veneridae > Saxidomus > Saxidomus purpurata. Next base: position 1,074,296 of record JAFMSR010000015.1, read on the forward strand.
CTTGACACAGATGAGCTTCTACTGTATTCATTTTCATTTATGATTCATGGTTTTTCTCAAATCAATACAGTTACGTGTTATTAAAAGTTAATTTAATTTTAAAAGCACATTCGTAAATATGCAGAATTATCAATCTTCTTTTTGTTCCAGCTAACAACATCGGACTTGGACCTCAACAGGGCAAAACCATGATACATGTATAGTCAATCAACTTAATCATTCGTAATAAGGAAACACCGCCAATGTGAATTGAAAAAGAGAATGCAAGAAAATGATCAAGCTTTGATACGAGGATACAGAGGAAAATTGGCACATGCATCGAAATTTATTCATTACATAAATAAAATCCTAGACATGAAGACACAAACGTATTTGAAATATGATGTCACTCTCATAGTAACTGTAGTAGAACGGATAGATAATTGGTACCATGTAGAAGGGTGATATATCATTGAACAGAAAACTTCTCGATAGCTGCTTGCTATTAAGCTTTGGTTTTATTCCTTTCTCATAAAATTATCTACAGTAAAAGCCAATTCTTAATAAAAGAAGACACACACCTTCACAACGCATTTTCGACTTTTTATCAAACTTCGGTTATCTCGATTTTTCGTTATCTCGACTTATTATCTTCGGTCCCAAAAAAATCGAGATAACGAGAGTCGACTGTAGTCTACATCAGATGAAATATAAAACAGGAAGTGATTAACAAGTAAGAGAAAAGTCTTACCGGGACAAGGTCCCTTTGTGCAGGATCGTGTGTCAGTGGATGCTCCGACACAAGTATGACCACCACCAGACGGTTCCGGTTCAGAGCAGTTTCGGGTCCTAGACTGTGTACCGGTACCGCACGTTACTTGACATTCAGACCATTGAAACCAACTTGACCAGTCTCCGTTCACTGGAAAGAGGAAGTGAGACTTCGATCTTATTCATGTGTGACTTAACCATTTTGATTTTAGTAAAACAAACGATGGAAAAAAACTACGTGTTTGCACATACAAATAAATATTATATGTCATACAAGCACATGATTAAAAATTTGCAAAAATAACGTTACTGCAAAACTCAATACTTAGACGCTTACAAAGATACCTTACAACTCATTCTAATATGCCTACGGTATATTTCTATAGTCAATTCGAGTGCATTAATATGATTAAAGCACTCGGAAAAGAAGGCGGAGTTAGGACAAGGAGTAGCTCCTTCCGACTTTTCTAATTTACTCCCTCGCAGAAAATAAATTATAGAAATAGAAATAATATCTGTAAAATACATCAGGCGCATGAAATAGTGTGTTTAAGAACCTAAATATTATTTGATTGCGTCAAGTAAGCCTTAGAATACCTTCACCTTGTTTTCCTTTAAAAAGGCTAAGAAAATTCAGGATTGACGTCATACATGTTTTGATTCCGGGAGACAAAACAATGAATGAAAACGTTGACGTCATCACACTGACGTCATTACTCCACGTTAACACGTTGTACAGTTCAGATTAACAGTTCGCTTTTAAATCGATTGTCTGCTTTGTTAGGTTCTGAGTCTGACGTTTTCTGCATAATGTCACACTGACGTCATTACTCCACGTTAAAACGTTGTACAGTTCAAATTAACGGTACGCATTTATATCGATTTGCTGCTTTGTTAGGTTCCGAATCTGACGTCTTCTGCATAATGTCAGTCAGGTATTTCTTTTTATATTTTATGTATTAGATGATTAAACTAAAATAAGTTTGTATAATATAGTTATAATTGATATCTTGAATGGTTGCCCGAATAGGGAGGAATTCCAACAGCTACTATTTATGCTGATTTACACTTACCGCCGAACTGAAAAAGGGTCCGTAGTAGTTACGATAGTTTTCAAAAAATCGGCTTCTAAGAATCGAAATAATCTATGTCTTGGAGTGCTTTATCGATATTGAAGCATTTCCCGTCGGCAATGTGCCTGCATAATAATTCACTTCGCCCTCGTGAATTATTCCTCCGGGGAATGCTTCAATTTCGATAAAGCACTCCAAGCCATAGATTATTTCTTAATTCTAATATGCCTATGGTATATTTCTATAGTCAATTCGAGTGCATTAATATGATTAAAGCACTCGGAAAAGAAGGCGGAGTTTCGGACATGGAAGTAGCTCCTTCCGACTTTTCTAATTTCTCATTAAGACAAAACGCTCTATTGATAATAATAATGCTCAAAACTCTCACGGTGCCATATTATTAAAGAGATAATGATTTACCATAGTCGCATAAACCACAAAATCTGCGGCATAGTGTTTTCGCTTTCTCTGTATCAGCGCATATGTCAACAAGAGCCCCGACGCTTGCACAGTGGATATCTTGACTATCCACGCACTCTTTTGCAGAAACTAAAACATATGCAATGTAGTTCTTTATTAATTGATTAAATTTTATAAAATAGCAATCACTTAAATACAACACAAAAAGCATACACCAATATAAAGATAAAGAAGATGTTGTTAACCCCTATAATTTTTATTCAAAGACTTCTATCTCCATTGTGATTACGTACAAATGCGCATGCGTAAATACTTCATGACGTAATAGCTACAATATAAATTATATTTTGTTGAACTGAAAAAGAGGACAACTGTGCGTTTTAATGATAAATGCCTAAATATACATGGACAATGAGATTAGGGAAATAATCGGAATGATCGTAGATATGAATTGTACTATTACCTTTGTTTCAAAAGCTGAAAACTAAAGAGCGCACTCAAATGGAATCAAAATTAGAATGTCTGAAGGTTTATGGATACATTAACAAACATGAAAAATATTTATTATATAAAATACTGATATCTGAGTGTGTTAATTAGATGAGGGAGAACATACATGAGTGTTGACATAGCTGTCTGTTACATCGCTGTTCTTTGCAACATTCAGAACAAGGTCCCGTAACTCCTGACCGACCAACAATTGAACCAGACCCGACGTTGTTTCCATTCTGTACAAGTGTCTGACATTTCTACAATAAATTAGAAACAACTGATATAATAATTGTAATGTGTTGTCGCCGTATAGAAGACACACGGACTGTATTTCTTACATTAAACAGGTTATAACGTAATAATTACAACTTGCAATCATTTCACACAAATTCTCTATTCTGATTGGTTATTTCTGCCCCAGCGCCCGCTTTTCATAACACGATGAACGCAGGTACGTATTCATAGCTTCTCGTTAATATTCATGACCTGCTACTTTTCATTCATAAATCGTGTACGATTTTCAAACTTTACTATGGATTCAGGGTATGTCACCAAACAAAAACACTTTGAGCAGTAGAAAGGAATAGTGTTTCTATCCTATGAGATACATAATATGCGCGGAAATATTATTTCCGCGCATTTACCGGTGATAGATAACCTTATCCTTCACCGCTGATCTCTCAACGCTGCCGGACTATTGTTACGTTTAATATAGGCAGCAAGCGCATCACATAAAAATCGAAAAAATTAATGACTGTACAAATTTTATTTTTGAAATAAACATAGGGTTATGGGTATTCATTTTCTTAGTTAGATCATTTTATATCAATCTATAGCAGTTTTGAGGTAACATTCGAGAAAAAGTTGATTTTCAGTTTTTTATCCCCATGCTGTATAGATCTACACTTATTTCTTCTTACTTGTGTGAAAATGCGATTCAAACGGTGAGAAAATAAATCTACCATCTCCATTGAGTTGTGGATAAGGAAATCCCACCCTCGGGTTGAGATATGTCCAAACTGCGAAAATCTCGCTGACTGTTGTCCGCCATTTGCATTATGCTAATGAGTAGTGGCGTTATGACAACCAAATTAATGCGCGACGAAATATTAAAATAGAATCCGGGTAAGTGATCAGTAAATAATTTAAACGAATGTCTAATTATAGTAAGTTGTAATTATAAGAATTGAATGAGTTTTTTCTGCATTTCATCTAGTGTTCGGTGTTTATGCAAAGTAGGTGTAAAACTTCTGACAGTTCATACCTCGATGAAATGCAGAAAAACACATTCAATTCTGAATTAGTTTACAGCACAGCTTTTATATCATGTCCTGAATTAATCTCATAATTCATTTTAAAATCAAAAATAGTGGTAAGAAGTTAAATCCATTGGAAACAGAAAGCTTCATAAATAAGTCAGTAAAGGCTGTTGTCATAGAGTAAATATTCCGCTATAAATTGTAAAACAAACCTTGAAAACACGGTAGACATTTTGCCGGCATAATTATTTTACACTTTATTTTATATTGAAGAGATTTACACATTTCGTCTACATTATTAAAGGTATTTCTATAGGTTAAATGATAAACATACACATCTTATAGTTTCAGAATCTGGATTTGCTCTCCACATTTGAAGGTTTGACAGAATTCTCCACATAACAAAGACTATCCAAAGAGAATAACAAATGTTAACTCCGTCGCTCTAACCTTTTACTATTATATGGGTGTTCAATGTTTTATCAAATTGAATAAGAAAGTTATAATTACCGTCTCTAATCGGCATCCAAAGGAAAACAAAATGCCATTTGATGTTTGCGTATAATCAGAGAAGCAAACCTGGAAACAAAACACAGATACATTTTATGTCATATAACACATAAATGCTTCAATGCAGAAAATATTAACCGAACTGATCAAGTTATCGTACGTAAGACTAAAGAACAAAGTGGTCGTTAAAATGGTATGATATATGATTACCTCTCCGGCGTTACACGTTGTTGTGGCCTTACATTCAGACACATACGTGGCATTCGTGCAAGTATAGCAATCGAGAGCATCTGAAAAGATAATTGATTCCAATTAGTAAACTCCAAATTCTTTTAGGAAAAGGGAAATCGGAGATAATTGTTTATTTACATAAAATAGTTTTCACTAGAAGAGTACCTAAATATTTATTTTCATGAGATAAGAAATAGCTTATTTTAGAAAAATTCTCCAGGTTACAACAAAACTTAAATATTTTCATGTTTGATGTATGTTTTAATGATACGTTGCAAAATTAGCGCGTGTGATGTTCATGTTTACGTCACACCTCCCGTTTTCGATGGACCTTTAATATTGTGCGGCATGTAATACTAAAGTCGAATGAAATAGTTACATTACATCTGATTCATCTGAAAATAACTGAGTATGTATGGACGATATAAATGATATATCTATTTGATAGCTTTCAATGTTCCATCAGTCAATTCAATAGCTTCTCAGCACGTTATAACTGAAACACCAGTTTACTTAAATGTAGAAATAGTATTCTCATAATTCTGCTACATAGTTCTTGATAGTGAGTCAAACGACAATTTTTAGTCTGTAAGATTTAAAAAAAAGGAAAAAGGCATATTTACCGATTGTATGTTGCAGACATATGAAGGTGACAACACCTGTAAAAGAATGGTCACTTTAGACAATTATTGAAATGTTCTTTCATTGGCTTTTATTTCAAATATACTGTATTTAAAACTGCTTTAAAGTTGTTGTATGACATTTTACTTTCAAGAAACAATTTTCAAAGCAGAATTCAGTTCAGTTCATTTGGTTCAAAATGCATGGCATCTCACGAAACGACGATAAAATTTACATTATACATCAAAACAAAAGGAAAGTAATACATACTTAGAAACAACTTCATTCTTTTCAGTCTGTGTCTTCTGTAATCGATTGCCGGCGGAATGCCTATCTTATTCATGTTGCCCTTAAATAGGAATTTTTAAGGTCTTATCTGAAAAGAAGTAAGTCAAAACAGTTTATATTTGGTAAAACCTTGACCGGAGGGAGACAAAGATAAGCAGAGCTGGAACGTATTTGTCTTTAGATTGTCTGCTGTTTGCCAATTTCGGTCAAAGCCCTTTTATCGAAAAATCGTGACTTAATTTCAAGGCTGCACAACATGTAAGTTGGTGATTGGAGATCAGTTAAAATGCGTTCTCGGGGAGAGTGAATAATCAATACAATCAAAGACTGCTTAACATAATTTGCATATTAATTGCATTATATAGCTGTTTTTTTGTTTGTTATTTTTTATACATGTGCTAATTTATTTATTGCAAAAAAAGTTCTTACAACTTATATTAATCGCTCTCGAGACTCATTCCTGATGGAATCAACCTCGAAAAGAGAGAGAATTATTTGTGTCTTGCCTAAGGACACTACCTACATGGCTATGGTAGGGATCGAACCCGAGACCCTTCGATCCTGAGGTGAACGCGCTAGCACTGCGCCACGGCGGCTCCTAGTTTAGTTTATACTAATTAATTTGAGCTCGATTGTGAAGAAAGCTTTAAACTTATCGAGTCACACCCGAGTCCGCTTCCAGGAAAAACCGGAACCGGTGTCGTATGAGGAGGTACGGTCGTGACCCTAGTGGGGCTCGAACCCGCAACCTCGGGATGAGTGGCAGACACATGAACCTCCACATCACCGCCCCCTTTTACTGCATCATCTGAGAAGTTACACCAATACAATATCATGCAATGGCATTGTATACGTTGTCATAATGTACATTTTCCTCAAGGGGCTTTTGTCGTGTTTTCATGCTGTCGTGTTTTCGGGGTCACGACGAAAATGGATTTGTTTTTGTTTCGTGTTGTCGTGTTGGCGACTACGCCAGACGACAGCATACCATGGCATAAATCAGCCAATGCTCATTTCTGTTGTTAATAATATATTGCATAAATAAAATTGTTATTGTTTTTTCCTGAAATTAAGACTGTTTTTCGTAAAGAATCAAACAGATCACGATAGGTTTTCGTTCAGAAATAATGTTACATTTGTATCCAACATAAGATCGGTTGAACATGTTATCACTTTACCGTCTTTATCGTGTTCTCTCTAAATGTAATTGTAATATTAATACATGTATTGTGCGTTAACGGATAATAACGGATGATACAACCCCTGGTAAGTTAAACATGTTTTAAAGTTAATATACAACGTATTGCATGTAATTTATACTGTATCTTTGAATAACAAAGATTGTTGATATAACGTTATTGGTGTTTGTGTTTAAAACACATTCGTCGCCAAATCCAAGTCGTATTTTTAAATTAGCATGGGAAATCAAATGAAACTGAATAAAAGAGTGGAGTAAGCATGTCATCATACAGAATGAATGAAATAATAAAACAGGTGCTAGTTTGTCGATGACTTTGAGTTGAACTGATAATTTTTGGTCTATTATCCTAATATTACCACACCAATCAGATAACATGACTGGAGTTTTTATGTCAACGACCTAATTCTTCATATCAGTATTGAGATAATACCGTAAGTACATCTCAGGGTCAGTCTGACGTTGGTCACTTTTAAATCATAGACAGCTTTGGTTTTGTTCTCTTATCTATTTTCTTGTTCTTTTACCATTAATTTTGAAGCTGCGCTTTATTGTGTATCCGTGAATCATTTTAGAATAACATGTGATGATGTATTAATTATCACGCGCAATGGTTCTAGAATCTTGTGCAGAAACATGATTCTTTTTTAATAGAATCTTGTTACTTGTAACTAAAAAAGTGTAAATGGAAAAACAATATTGAATAGAAACCTAGTTTCATATAAAGGGCTATTATTTTCGAGAACAATACATTAGAATTGAATAAGTGTCTTTTCTGCAAGCTGTTTGTTCATTCACATTGTGTATGACAAGCCGTCTCCAAGACCAAAAAATCGAACCCATTGACAATCTGTAACCATCCCGGAGGTTGCGGATTCGAGCCCCAAGACCTAACCTCTTATGACACCAGTACTGGTTTTCCTGGAAGCAGACTCGAGAGTGACTCAATAAGCTTCAAGCTTTCCTCACGATCGAGCTAGAATAAATTAATATAGACAAAGGACAGTCTGTATCCAAGGACAGTCTGTATCCAATGACAGTCTGTATTTAAGGACAGACTGTATCCAAGGCCAGTCTGTATCCAAGGCCAGTCTGTATCCAATGACAGTCTGTATCCAAGGCCAGTCTGTATCCAAGACCAGTCTGTATCCAAGGCCAGTCTGTATCAATGAACAAGCTGTATCCAAGGACAGTTTATGTCCAAGGCCAGTCTGTATCCAATGACAGTCTGTATCAAAGGACAAACTGTATCTAACCGATATTCCTGAAGTACAAGTTACAAGTATCTATTTCTATCTACGTCCACAGAAGTCACATGTCGTATACACAAAGGCTACACGTATAATAAACAGGCTTTTATCTATAAAGGTAAGTATATTGTATCAAAAAGTAGGGAGCTACTGTACACCTGACCAGAAGCAAAGAAAACATTACTAAACAAAATATTCACTGTAGAAAACTTCAACTACATTTTTTAGCAATTTGGTATATGAAATAAGAGGCTATTTTGTTTATAAAGTATACAAAAAATTGAAGGACAAAATTCATGTTCGGGACTATCACGGACCTTAAGGGCATTTCACTATGAAATGTGAATTATATTCTGACAGCGCGGATGAGCAGGCTGATTTTACCCGTCACAAAAGCCTCAATCTAACATAGTTATCGTATAACGTTTGTTTGTTTCTCTGGTTTTAACGCCCGTTTCAACCTTATTTTAGTCATTATAGAAGATGGGAAAGACTAGAGAGAGACCCAGTACTTAAAACTATCTTTCGTAAAAAAACTCTTAACAATTTGACCAGACGACCACAGAGCAGGACGTTGTGTTATGATAAGGCTGATTTGTTAAATAAATTCTTACAGGTCGTCTGCTACAAAAGTCTTGCCTCTTCTGTTCACATTTCATCAAGTGAAAGATTTGTATTTAAGTCATGGCCACCAGATGGGGCTGCGTTGGACCTGGAAAGATCTCCTGGGATTTCTTTCTTGCCATAACAGAGAACCTGCCCCAAACGGAACATGAGGTATAGTATATGTATATCATATTTGTATTACAATTGTAAATGTATTCAGAAAAGAAAGTAACAATAGACGAATATACATGTTAAGAGGCAATTAAAATAATGCTTCCCGTAAATGTTTTGTGCGAACATAGATTATGGCGACCAATTACATTGAAACAGATCTTCAACTTGACACTGCAATTAAAAAGTTCGTCTGAAGTTCATTTATATAAAAAAATCCCAGATACGTCACAGGGTCACCACGGTTGAATGATAAGACCGTTTTTCAATAACAGTCATTTATATGCATAAAATTAGGATTTCATTTACATAAATTGGGTGTATTTCGCAATGCTTATATTTTCGCACTTTTTGCGAACTCCCCACAGTGACTGTGCTAATTAAAAGATTTCGAAAAAGCTTAATTCCACATAGATTAGTAAATAGAGAATTCCAATGTCGTGTGTTGTAACGTCACGAATAATGTCTACCTCAGCTATTAAACCGCAAATTTTTCACGAATGAAGTCGGTCTCAGCTATTAAATCGCGATTTTTTTACGATTAAAGTTAGTCTTAGCTATTAAACCGCATAATTTTCAAGAATTTATTCGGTTTCCTTCAAAACACTCCCTTTCAGCTTGTAGCAGTTTCATCCAGGGACCAAGCTAGGGCCAAAACATTTGCAGAGAAGTTTGGATTCAAGAGGGCCTACGGTTCGTACGATGAACTGGCTGACGATAAAGACGTAGGTATGGATTTAAAATGTGTCATCATTGAGAACACCAAAACTTCTAAAACAGTACTGCTAAATGTAAAATTTATGTAATTATCGGTTGGTAAGTTAAATGTTAATCTTTTCTAAAGTTAACCACTTCAGTAGTTACGTGTTAAAAGTCCTGAAACAGCATATAGTACAGTAGCGATTGTCTAAAAAAAACGGAAATGTCGTAATGATTGAAAGAGAAAAGCTTTGGATAAAATCAAAGTCCCTTGCATGTCGCATGTATTTTCTGATATAAACCGAGAAACCGAAGAGCTGCCAAAAAGTAGAAAAGTGCACCAGAACCCAACAGCTACATTTTGCAGTGCCTTTTCAGGCCTCGTTTCATCTGTTTATATTCATATAATCACACAAGAAGCCCGGTAATCAAAACTAGGATCCTATTTGTCCCGGATCTTAACTTTTATATTTTACCACCGAAGTATCCGGTAAACTGGAAAAAGGAAGTCTACTGGAAACTTCGGTGGTAAGATATATATGTTGGTTTAAATGGCATTTTTTCAAGAAAAACCAGCTGAATATGGTGTGGTACAAAAGGTAGAGGAAAAAAGCTTACCCAAACACCAAACCTTCACGCTACCAGTATGAAAAATAACTTTCCAAATATGATTTTCTTATTGACTGGGAGGTCAATTTAAAGAAAAGAACAACTGCATGCAGGGTTGCTTCCCTTCCACGCCGAAATCTCTACCAAAACACAATCAACTATCATTTTATCAGTCCGATTTTTTATATCTAAAGCACCAACTTCAAATACTAATGCGGCATAATCATTAATTTAACACATTTAAATGAACAGCAACCAAAAATTGCTTTTATAAAACTGTCACCAAAAATACACTATGTGCAGTAAGATGCGCATAATGTCACTTTAAACATATTTATTTGCCAAGTTTTTACAAAACATATATAATTACAATCCAATGTACACTGCAAAAAGTTAAGATCTTGGACAAATACGATCCTGTTTTGGTTAGCTTACATATATCTAACTCTTACCACGATCAAGTGTTCATCTGTCAACTTGGACAGAACAATTACTTTGTCAAAGGGGCGTTCGCTGAAAATTTATGGACTGAAACCGAACGGTGGAGATCATGGTCAGACTGTACTAGTCGTAAAGGTCATGGCCTAGTTGTTAGAAACTTGAATCGAATCAGCTTACAGTCTGTAAACTTTAAGGATTAGTTCTACATTTTTACAACAGATTCGTGTATTTCAAAATAATACCGTAGTACTAAAAAATGGAAAAACATGTACCCAACAAGAATTATTTTTTTCAATTAAAAGTTAATCGATGGATGGGTTACATGTGCATGTATGTAACAACCGGTTAAAGCCTTGAACTACCGGGTCCACATCGTTTGCCGCCAGCCGGGTAAGGGATAAACAGTCCATCTAGTGTAACAGTTCTAGTCTTATGTTCGAGTATTTTTTAACAGAGGTAGTGTATATTGGGACGTTAAACACGAGTCATGCCGAACTGTCAATCAAAATGCTGAAAGCCGGAAAACACGTGATATGTGAGAAGCCAATGGGAATGAACTCCAAACAAGTCAAACAAGTATTAGACGTTGCTAAGGAACAGAATCTACTTTTTGTAGAGGTTAGTAACGTCAAGCAGATATGGAATATGTAAAATTTTCATTTCTCTCGGGTCAGTACAGTGGTCATATGCGTCGGTATAACAGCTGCCCGAAGCCGACCAATCAAAGACTAATATTGGCGTTTGATAAATCTCATATACAACAGTTCATTTCCAATCGTTTTCCTCGCACAAAGTGTACATGCATGACCTTTCTAACGTAGCAAGGGCAATTGAATAAAGTCCAACGATTGAGATTATGTATTTTAAAAAATGTTTGTTTTCGGTTTAGAGCGGTACAGTTTTAACCCTCGTAACTCGTAAAAAAGCACTTCTGGTACTTGGATCTTTCACCCAAACAAGCAGCTGTTCTCTTGGACAACGTTTTATAAATAGGTCACATATTAAGCATATTGTGTTGCATAATGTGGGAAATCGTTTGGCATTAATTTATATTTATATAATTATGTTGAACATAATTCGATTACATTGCTCAAGTGCAGTTTTGCACAAGGAAGGCGATTTAAACTAGTAAAAAGTAAACTATTGTACATGTATATGGCAATCTTTGTAATTGGTAGACTTTGGGCAGTTGCGATTAATAGGTCAGGGCCTACTACTGGAAGTGACTGGCCGGAAGCAAACATAATATATCATAGCAAATACATACCAATTTATATTTCCGAGACCTAATTCGTGGATTCTTTCTGAACGAGATCTTGCTACCGCTGTGTACATTATAATATCACTACGAAATTCTGAATAAACGCGTTTTGCAAGCAAAAACAGTTTAACAATCAACAAATGGGTTATTTGGGAACACTTACTGCCAACTTCTCATTTGGAAACCGAAATCTATTCCCGTAGTCCATTAAAATATTTTCTGTTTACCATTTTCGCTTCGCCGGCAGACATATTTAGAATTATGAGATGACTGACGTCATCACACAACTAAAAAGGTAGTACTGAACAATTTCAAATAACGATTTCTTATTGGACGCTTGAACTGGAGCATTAATCGGTATTTGAAATTGTTCAGTACTACCTCCCTAAACAAATATGTCTGCCGGCGAAGCGAAAATGGTAAACAGAAAGTATTTTAATGGACTACGGGAATAGATTCGGTTTTCAAAAGAGAAGTTGGCAGTAAGTGTTCCCAAATAACCCATTTGTTGATTGTTTAACTGTTTTAGCTTGCAAAACGCGTTTATTCAGAATTTCGTAGTGATATTATAATGTAAACAGCGGTAGCAAGATCTCGTTCAATACGCGTGTTTGGAGTGAAACTTTCGATTTCGAAAGAATTTGCATCATAAGTAGAACTATTTGCTAAAGGAACCTGTACATTTTCGGAAAGCAAAATATATCTACTATTGATTAGTTTAAAGTTTGACTTCATAGACCATACGTCGGCTAAAAAATCTGCATCTGTTTGAGATGTGTCAAAATAAGATCGCGATTTCGGCTTGCGGAGTTAGACCCCTTTTCTTATGTATATATACGTAAAATGGATTTTTGTCAGAAAATGATCAGAAAACACATATAAAACACCCGTTTAGTGTAAAAGGTACACACCGTCCCCCTGTGCACCTACCTTGACCATTTACAAACACAACTCGTCGCTCTGTCATTCCAAGTTTGCAATAGCATAATTATATACCGGGTATATTGCACGAATAAATCGTGGCTATTGTCAATACAAGTGTTCGCAACGTTGCTCGCCTTTTTACTTCAAACTCCGAGCCGCATGATTTTACCGTGGTCTTTGAGGCAAACAGAAAAAACAATTTAGTTGCTTGCTAACCACCATGGAATAAATGAGGTAGTTGGTGTAATATTGTATAACACTGAAAAACAATCTACTTTTTGTGGTCTAAGTCTTCGCTCGCTGCGCTTGTCTCCAAATTTCATAGACAACGGCTACCCGTGGTCTATCCATGTGACATAAATACACACTCCGAAAAAGTCAATAACTTTGTGTAAGTTACACTAGCCCGTTCACAACATTTCAAACAAGTTTTGCAAGTTTGACAGACTGTAACGAGCGACCTTTATGTTCTTAGAATGTTTGCTTGTATAAACTACGGTTTCCTTTGTAAGTCTAAAAATGAATCTAGAAAACGGACTGTCAGCTTGCCCGGATTACAGCTGTAGAACACTGCAAGAGCCTTCTAATAAGTCGCAAGTGACAGGACTTATATAGAATACAGACTAAATATATGAGGTCAACCGTGTAGAATAATTTTGTTGTTCCTTTTTCTTACCTAGGCAGTGTGGAGTCGCTGGTTCCCGGTGTATTTACAATTACAAAAGGAACTCTTAGATGGATCAGTAGGGGACCCTAGACTGGTGCAAGCCAACTTCTGTGTACCTAACGCCAGTGCTGAAAGGGTAAAAAACATCCAACTTGGCGGAGGCAGTCTGCTAAACATTGGAATTTATGTCGTGCAGTTTGCATGCTTAGTTTATAAAGAAATGCCGGAAAGTATAACGGCTGTTGGCAATATGAGTGGAGGTTTGTTGAAATATTCAGTTTCAAAGCTGTTTGTTAAGAATTTATAATGGCAAAAACTTAGCAGAAACCATTATTGAAAATACTAAAATACAATGTATCACCATTCCACGGTCAGGCCACTTTAGGTTTGACCGCATCTGTCCACCTATAAGTAATGAAAATTGCTCACTCGTTCATTCTAATTGGTTGGTCTCACTGATTGATTTCACAATGAGGTGTGTTTCAAGAGAGTGTAACTCCACTTGTCGGTTTTCACAGTGTACAACATCCTGCGCTGCTGACTGCAGTTTACGACGGTGACAGCAGTTTAAAATAAAAACGTGTGGAGGTTGTACACTGTGGTCACGTTCCTTCTTCATTAGTTTAGTAATTTTAGTATTTTTACTTCCTTCATATGTATTTTTCAATCTGTGATCTTCATCTAGATGTGGACGAAAGTGCGTGTATTATACTGAAATACAAAAATGGAGCACTGGCCAATCTAACGTACCATTCAAACGCCGGCAGAGGAAACAATACAGCCTGTATACTAGGGACTAAAGGTCGCATTGAGGCAAGTAAAATGTTACCCGTACATTAATGATGATTAAAATTTACACAATCCCCTATAGCAATACGTCATGTCATTTTAAGGTTAACAAATCCAAGTCCATGTTTCTATTCAAACAAAAAAACAAAAATAATAACAAGACATTTATGCGCGTGCGATTCGGAAATCTTTGCTTTCAAAACAAAACCTAAATTTGACCATGATTTTGCAGGTTGCAGACCCATTCCATTGTCCGACTGGCATGAAGAGCCCATCAGGAACGTACACGTTCACTCTTAAAGACGGGGAATATAATTTTGGCAACAGTGCAGGACTTCAGTACGAGGCTGCTGCTGTCAGAGATTGTATAAGAAACGGTAATCTAACCACAGGGTGCTTGATGGTTTATGTACTTTTTTCAATGGGCACTTGAAAGTTTCACTAGGTGATTAATGATAAGCATGTTTTACTGGGAACTTGATGGTTTAAGCACATTTTTCAGTTGTGCATGGTGGTTTATTAATAAACCCTTTTTCAGTGGGCGCTTGATAATTTTATGAGCTTATTCAGTAGACGTTTGACATTTTTACCTTTTTTCAGTAAAAACACTCTTTTTTAGCGGGTACTTGCCGTTTTACCATTTATGAGTGTTTGATAGATAACAATTTGGTTACGTATAGTTATGGTCTTCTGGTAGGGCCGCCGCCTTCTCTCTAATAATTGAATGGAAGATTACGGAAAGATGACGATGTGGGAAGTAACGATGGCGATGCACAAAGCTACGATGGAAAACATCGCGTATCGTCATCGTGACATCACGTATCGCACATCGCCATCGTATCTTCGCGTAATGACATCGTAACTTCGAGTAATGACATCGTAACTTCGTGTAATGACATCGTATCTTCGCGTAATGACGTCGTAACTTCGCGTAATGACATCGTAACTTCGCGTAATGACATCGTAACTTCGCGTAATGACATCGTATCTTCGCGTAATGACATCGTATGTTCGCGTGATGACATCATAACTTCGCGTAATGACATCGTAACTTCGCATCTTGCTACCGTTAATGTGTCATCATAACTTCGCCCATCGCCATCGTGATCGCAACTTTGCGTAATGACATAGTAACTTCGCGTAATGACATCGTAACTTCGCGCATCGTTAACGTTGCTTCGCGTTATCGCCCAATAAATTATTAAAGAGAAGGTGATGGCCGTAATGGAACACCGTATGTTATGCATTTATTAATAAAGTCTTTTTTCAATTTAGCTACCACGAAGGTTTTTAAAGTGCAGACAATAACGACATTTTTATTCTATTTTTAATCAAAGCACTTGTATTTCAGGACTGAATGAAAGCCCCACTTTTTCACACGCTGATAGTGAAATGATCCATAAAATCATGGACGAAGTACGGAAGCAATTAGGAATGAAGTATCCAGACTTTGATTAAACTGAAATACCGGCTGGAAAACACGTGTGTTGACAACATATATATCTCAGTTAATTATGACAGAGATAAGTCACACCAATATGAAAGGAACAGAAAAAAGGGAATAGTAGAAAGAAAACTTCGAAAACGGTTGATCTGAAAATATTGTTCATTTTAACGTGTTTTGTTGCAACGTTCGCTTTACGGTATTGGCATATGTATGGTAATGGATTTTTGAAAGAACAAGAAGATCTATATTCTTCTCTTTTCTCTTTTTCTATACTCGTTTAATCATAAATAAACAATGAATAAAATTATTCTAATAAAGAACCTTAAGATGCAGTTTCTGTTTTGTGTAAACAAAGATGTTACGTTAGCTAACTTGATATTGTAACTAGTTTAATTATCCAATAACGTCAGACGGCTTTGACCTAGACGTGTCAAACTTGGAAGGGAAATCGGTCATGGATATTAGATATCATATTGTTTATTTTGAAGTCACTGAGTCAAATGTCAAGGCCACGATGACTTTGCGTTTAAAAACAGTTTACACCCAAGAACTTGAGAAGGCTATGACCTAGATGATTCAAACTTGATAGGGACATTAGCCATGGACAGTAAATGAGTGCTATTTATTTTGAGATTTTTTATTTAAAGGACAAGGTCACAGTCACCTAGCATTTAAAACGGTTTCCGCTCAATAACTGAGCTCAAACTATGGACATTGGGCATGGACAGTAAATGAACCTATTCATTTGGAGGTCACTTAGTCAAAGGTCAATGTCACAGTGACCTTCCTTTTCAAAAACCGCTTCTACTTAATAACTTGACAATGTTTTCATATGATGTCTTCAAACTTGTCAGGCTTGTACTTTATGAAGTCTTAATGATCCCTGTTGATTTCTATGTCACTTAGTCAAAAGTCTAGGTCAGATTGACCATGCATTTAGAAATTGTTTCTGCTCAATAAGTAAAAAATGTATATGACCTCTAGACTTCGGGGTCGATAGGTTGAAGTTTAACGTCACAGAGCCAATGAATTTAAAATGTTTCTTCTCAAAAACACAAGAAAGTATTCAAACTTCCTAGGATTAGAGTTTATTAAAAGAAAATAATCCCTTTGGATTTTTGGGTTGAAAGGTCAATGTCGCAATAATATCATGCTTAAAAATCTGTTTCTGCTTAATGACTCAACATCGCTTTGATCTAGTGTCTTCAAACCTGCTAGGATCATTGTCTATGTGAATTTGATGACCCCTATTGCTCTCTAATGTTTTCCTGGCCACTAGAGCATCAGCAATGTATTACGTTGCAGTTGGGATGGGAGTTACAAACATCTCTTATTTATTTAGAAAACGTTGTGGCCGAAAATGGCACCGTTAAAAGTTAGACGTTGAAACTGTCATATACATGTACAACATTTAATTAATTATGAGTTTGGTCATCCTCTTGAAGTTGAACTTAATATGTGTATATTGCTGAACGAAATGCGCGAGAGGAAAAAACGCAGTTGCGTAAACATCACAAGGAACGAGACACATCAAGCGTTGCATCTCTTATCATTAAAGAGAAAGTATTCAGTGTTAGATCCTTTCCTTGCCATCAATACAAGGATCATGTTGACTGCAAACTCAATCTGGCATAAAAAGAAGCAAGTGGTGATATTTTTGACACTGACTGGCAAGAGTAAAACAGTAAGATCTCAAGACGTACAAATACGCATATTGTACTTGTTGGGAGCATCGTTATTGAAGACTCGTCAAATTGTACTTGTCGTGAGCATGGTTATTGCAGATTCGTCATATTGTACTTGCTGGGAGCATGGTTATTGCAGATTCGTCATTTTGTTCTTGCTGGAAGAATGAGTATTGTAGACTCGTCATAATGTACATGTTGCGGGTATAGTTATTGCAGATTCGTCATATTTTACTTGCTGGGAGCATGGGTATTGCAGACCCGTTACATTGTACTTGTCGGGAGCATGGTTATTGCAGACTCGTCATATTTTACATGTCGGGAGCATGGTAATTGTAGATTCGTTATATTGTAATTGTCGGGTGCATGGTTATTGTAGACTCGTCATATTTTACATGTCGGGAGCATGGTTATTGCAGATTCGTTATATTGTACTTGCTGGGAGCATGGTTATTGCAGATTCTTCATATTGTACTTGCTGTGAGCATGGTTATTGCAGACTCGTCATATTGTACTTGCTGGGAGCATAGTTATTGTAGACTCGTCATATTGCACATGTTTGAGGCATAGTTATTGCAGATTCGTTATATTGTACTTGCAAGGAGCATGGTTATTGCAGATTTGTCATTTTGTACTTGCTGGAAGAATGGATATTGTAGACTTGTCATATTGTACATGTCGGGAGTATGGTTATTGCAGATTCGTCATATTGTACTTGCTGGGAGCATGGGTATTGCAGACTCGATATATTGTACTTGTCGTGAGCATGGGTATTGCAGACTCGGTATATTGTACTTGCTGGGAGCATGGGTATTGTAGACTCGTCAAATTGTACTTGTCGGGAGCATGGTTATTGCAGACTCGTCATATTGTACTTGCTGGGAGCATGGTTATTGCAGATTCGTCATTTTGTACTTGCTGGAAGAATGAGTATTGTAGACTCGGTATATTGTACTTGTCGGGAGCATGGTTATTGCAGACTCGTCATATTGTACTTGTCGGGAGCATGGTTATTGTAGAATCGTCATATTGTACTTGTCGGGAGCATGGTTATTGTAGACACGTTATATTGTACATGTCATGAGCATGGTTATTGCAGACTCGTCATATTGTACTTGCTAGGAGCATTTTTATTGCAGATTCCTCATATTGTTCTTGCTGTGAGCATGGTTATTGCAGACTCGTCATTTTGTACTTGTCGGGAGCATGGTTATTGCAGATTCGTCATATTGTACTTGCTGAGAGCATGGTTATTGCAGATTCCTCATATTGTTCTTGCTGTGAGCATGGTTATTGCAGACTCGTCATTTTGTACTTGCTGGAAGAATGGGTATTGTAGACTCGTCATATTGTACATGTCAGGAGCTTGATTATGCAGATTCGTCATATTGTACATGTCGGGAGCATGATTATTGCAGTCTCGTCATATTGTTTTTGTTTGGAGCATGGATATAACAGACACGTCATATTGTTCTTGATGGGAGCATAAGTATTGCAGACTCGTCATATTGTCCTTGTAATGGTCATGGTTATTGCAGACACGTCATATTGTACTTGTCGGAACACGAGTATTGCAGACTCGTCATATTGTCCTTTTCTGGCATGGTTATTGCAGATTCGTCATATTGTACTTTTTTGGAGCATGGGTATTGTAGACTCGTCATACTGTACATGTCGGGAGCAAGGTTATTGCAGATTTGTTATATTGTCCTTGTAAGGGTCATGGTTATTGCAGACACGTCATATTGTCCATGTCGGAACATGGTTATTGCAGACTCATATTTTCCTTTTTTGGCATGGTTATTGCAGATTCGTTATATTGTTCTTTTTGGGAGCATGGGTATTGTAGATTCGTCATATTGTACTTGTCGTGAGCATGGGTATTGCAGACTCGGTATATTGTACTTGCTGGGAGCATGGGTATTGTAGACTCGTCATATTGTACATGTCGGGAGCATAGTTATTGCAGATTCGTTATATTGTTCTTGCTGGGAGCATGGTTATTGCAGATTCGTCTTATTGTACTTGCTGGGAGCATGGTTATTGCAGATTCGTCTTATTGTACTTGCTGGTAGCATGGTTATTGCAGATTCGTCTTATTGTACTTGCTGGTAGCATGGTTATTGCAGATTCGTCTTTGTACTTGCTGGGAGCATAGTTATTGCAGTCGCTTATTGTCTTGCTGGTAGCATGGTTATTGCAGATTCGTCTTATTGTACTTGCTGGTAGCATGGTTATTGCAGATTCGTCTTATTGTACTTGCTGGTAGCATGGTTATTGCAGATTCGTCTTATTGTACATGCTGGTAGCATGGTTTTGCAGATTCGTCTTATTGTACTTGCTGGTAGCATGGTTATTGCAGATTCGTTATATTGTTCTTGCTGGGAGCATGTTGCAGTCGTCTTTTGTACTTGCTGGTAGCATGGTTATTGCAGATTCGTCTTATTGTTCTTGCTGGGAGCATAGTTATTGCAGATTCGTTATATTGTTCTTGCTGGGAGCATGGTTATTGCAGATTCGTCTTATTGTACTTGCTGGTAGCATGGTTATTGCAGATTCGTCTTATTGTACTTGCTGGGAGCATGGTTATTGCAGATTCGTCTTATTGTACTTGCTGGTAGCATGGTTATTGCAGATTCGTCTTATTGTACTTGCTGGGAGCATAGTTATTGCAGATTCGTCTTTGTACTTGCTGGTAGCTGGTTTTGCAGATTCGTCTTATTGTACTTTGCTGGTAGCATGGTTATTGCAGATTCGTCTTATTGTACTTGCTGGTAGCATGGTTATGCAGATCGTCTATTGTACTTGCTGGTAGCATGGTTTTGCAGATTTTGTCGCGGAGCATGGTTATTGCAGATTCGTCTTATTGTACTTGCTGGGAGCATGGATATAACTGACAAGTCATATTGTACTTGATGGGAACATGGTTATTGCAGACAAGTCATATTGTCCTTGTCAGGAGCATGGTTATTGCTGACTCGTCATATTTTTCTTGTTTGGACCATGGTTATAACAGACAGGTCATGTGGTACTTGTTTGGAACATGGTTATTGCAGACTGGTAATAATGTACTTGTCGGGATCATAGTAATTGCCGACTCTTGTTTGGGAGCAAAATTGTTTTGATATAAATTTTCCATTCGTAAGATTTCTTCATCAATTTTTTCAGTTGTATTGCTTATGACAAAAAGGTCGTGATCCTCCAAAAATGTTGTAGGTCAAGGTCATATTTGACAGAGTTATGCTCCTTTTTGTACTTAGTTTTTGTCATGAAAACTCAACGTTGGCTTTAACTGTGCCATTTCTTAAGATTTTTTATAAAACTTTCAAATTGCATTGCTTATGACAAAGGGGTCGTGATGCCGCCTTATTTTGTAGGTCAATGTCATTTTTGAAAGAGTTATGCCCCTTTCTTTACTAAGATTTTGGATATAACTTTTCCATTTCGTAAGATTTCTTCATCAAACTTTCAAATTGTATTGCTTATGACAAAAGGGTCTTGATGACGCTAAATTTGTGTAGGTCAAGGTCATATTTGACAGAGTTATGCGCCCTTTTTGTACTTAGATTTTGTCACAAAATTATTGGTTATTCTGACAAAGTGTAAGAGGGCGACACAAGTGTTCTACTGAACACCCATCTGGTACAGTATATTAATATCTCGTCAGTCAGAATTAAATTTATTGCTTTATCATGTCTATAGCTAATTACAGTGTTCGGTACAATTACACCTTTTTGATTGATGAAAAAAGATTTATTGATATATTCATTTAAGTATGGTCACCAGGCCTTGAAAGATCCCTTTTAGTATCTTACTGTTTTGTTCTAAAGCCATTCTACTATCCCCGCAACTCCAGTGTATAGAACCAAGTATCATATAAAATAGACTGGAAATAGTGCATGAAATATAGTAGAAAATAAACATAAACATTTCATCAGACTAGTAAAAAGTCTAACAATTCAGTATTTAAAAGCAAGTTAAACTAAATATTATCTATCTGTACATAGCCAATCATGCGTACATGTAAGAATTAAAAGAGACTATGTAAACGATAGTCGCTGACTAGTATATCACGGAAAACTGTTTATGTTAAACTCGTTTGATATCTGATATTTTAATTACATCAAAATAGCCAGAACTCATGAGACTCACTGGCCAACATTTAAATGTAATTTGGCAATAAGAAATACCAAAATGCCAAATTTAGTATAAAAACAGATATAGTTGGTTTAACGATTTCATTTTATTATATAATTATTCATTTCCTAATTTCTTTTGGAAATAAGTACGGTCTGGTAAACAATATAGATTTTCAAGGCTCTGATTTTATTGGTACGTATCTACTTAAGGTAGTAGACTCCTAATAAAAACCTCCACTTGAAACTCTTCAATTTTAATGCGCTAGCCTAGGTTGTTAAGCATTGGACTGAAGATCTTTTGAGGTTTTTGGGGGGTAGGTTCGAATCCAGCCGGAACCAAAATTTTTTTTTTACTTTTTCTTCTTTGTTTTCATTATTTTACACTTTTCTTCAATGTTTATATTGTTTTTAGACTAAAAAGAAATTAATTATTTTTTTAACGAATTAGTATTAGCTTATTTGAAGATTTTATTAATTGCAGACACGTCTAAAATCGTCGATGGAGATTTTCAAAATCTAATTATTTTAAATAGAGACGGTAAAACATTGTGAATTTTTGGCCTGCTGTTCCCAAAATGTTATAGATAATTTTAAATGTACAAAAAGTCATGCCCCATTTCTAGAAAATGTTGATTTTTCCTAAAAACTTTGATGTTCAAAATTGAACATGGCCAAAAAAGTACATGAAAATTGTAATACTATCTGATTATTTCATAAAAGTTTTATAAAACTTGTTGATAATATAGTAAATATTGTATAATTTCTGAAAGAAAACATAGTTCTTGTTATTCTGAGACCAAATCTGTACCAGATTTTTGAATAATAAATGAAATACATGTATTTTCTTATCTCTTGTGTGATGTCATTTTATAAATAATTCCAAAATGGGGGTAGGGTTGTTCAAATTCCTATAACTTTTTTTTCACGGTAAAATTCTTCTAAAATTTGTTTTTAAATCCAGGAAATGATACAGATTAAGAAAATATTAAGCCTATAATGATTTGAATTGGTGCCCATTAGGGGTCTACTACCTTAAACAATATATGCAGAGATACAGAATAAAAATGGAATCACCTTTGCTTATCCTAAAGATAAGAAAGGATTATAGTTTGCCCTACTGTCCTATCCAATAAAATGCCATCATTTCGGTAAAAAGGGCAAGACATTATTTTTCCATATTAACTCAATATCTCCAAAATGAAAATTATTATTTCACTTACTAAGTGAAATAGCTCAGCTAAGCTCGGCTGGCTCAGCTAAGCTCAGCTAAGCTCAGCCCCAAATTTAGATATATTTCAATGCAAAAAATTGTCAGTAGGTGAAACAACCTGAAAGCCAGTTATAGAACCATTTTACAGAAATAAATGGACTTATTTCTGCGGTTCGCTGACGCTTCCATGCAATATATTTGCTTATTCCTGTAACCTATATCATTTACATAAAATACTGAACAATAAAAGGTACTTATATGCGCTAGTTCCCTTTTTATTTTTTTTTTTTTTTTTTTTTTTTTTTTTTTTTTTTTTTTTTTTTTTTTTTTTTTTTTTTTTTTTTTTTTTTTTTTTTTTTTTTTTTTTTTTTAAAAAAAAAAAAAAAAAAAAAAAAATTTCCTTCTTTTCTTTTTTTTTTTTGGGGGGGGGGGGGCATGAAACCTGAAACAAACATTTTTTTAGGCCTAAGATACGGCCCTTAAGCTAGTTGGTACTTAAAGTTACAAAAGTTCATTAGTTGCCTACAATACATACCCCCTTTCTTCTTTACATATTTAGACAAAATAGAAATTTATGCGTTTTCTCAAGAATCTTGTAGTTGACAGTTTGACAAAAACACAAAAGCACAAAAGTAAAAAGTGTCTTATACTCCATTAGTAATTGAGTGCGCGCTTATCAATTTCTAATGTAAAGGCTAGAGGTTTAGAATGACAACAGTAGCCGAATATTAAACACAATTTGTATGAAATACTAATCATATTTAGAGGACATTTAACATGTTTTATGATGCAATTATCATTATGAAGTCATAAAGGCTTTGCTGAATTTCTCCTACTGTTTTTTACATGCAATTTTGTCATAACCGATATCGGAAAAATAGGTAGGATACGGATAAAATTGACAAATACAAAGGAAGCTTATAACAGTTGTGGCAGCAGGAAGGACTAACGTTGTTATGTCGAATCTAATTGGCTGCTGAAATATTCGAATGACAGTCCGCAGGACAAGTGTCGTAATAGGATGCAAAATTAAGTGTTAAGCTTTCATCTTTATCAAATAAAAAGGACGCAGTGACAAATGCTAAATGATAGTCAATGGTAAGTCATCAGTCACGATCAAATCTAAAATAATTCTATGTGATCATTGAAATTTAGTATCGTGAAAAAGCAAGCTCTTACAGATTCGTTATGAAGGTTTCCTGAACTGACGTGTTGCAGCATTCATCCGGACATTCACGTTTTCGTTATCTGTCGCTTTCTAGTGCAACTCAAAGGAATTATTTCAGGTAATGAATTTTCTTGACAATGTTGACCTGTAACTATTAATAAATCATTAAAATTAGAACAGCTACAGTTATTTCAGCTTTGTTATGATCATTTAATGCTTTTTTGCGTATTTTGCATGATATATTTACTAACTTTTTTCAGCAATTTAAAAAAAGAATGCTTCACAAAACGAACAGAGAGGGAAAAATAATGTGCTAGTAATCCTGTTGTGACGACACCTGAAAATATCTTACAATGTCAAACACAACAATTGATTCGTTTCTCGAATTCAATGACACATTCAATGACACGTTCAATGACACGTTCTACATGTTCGACGAGGAGGAAGCGCTGGAAGATTTCTTTGAAGTTATGAAAGTGTTACAATGTGTTCTCTTTACCGTGTCATTTCTTGGCAACGGAAGTATTATCGTAATAATGTTCAACAAAAAGAATCGGGGACATAAAACGCCAATGATGTTCATCGCTTTGGCTGTGTCAGACACACTGATAACTATCTTTGGGCCTCTTAACTATTTCCTTATCGGCAATTCGGTCAAACAGTTTTTCTGGTGGACAATGTATGAACCAGGGATATTGCATGTAATACTTCCATCGACTGTTCAGATATCTTCATGGTTGTTGGTTCTTATTACAGTTGAAAGAGTGGCGTGTCTTGTAGTTCCCTATGAAGTTCACAATATATTTAGTATAAAGAGAGTTGTAGCATGCATTGCATTCATCTATGTGTTTTTTCCGCTCGTGAATGGTATTTTTGTCTTCAAGTACCATGCTCACGTCGCCGACGAATATGGCCATGTTGAGTTATACGCAAATGAGCAGATATACTCTGACGCGTTTGACTTGTTTGAAATGCTCTTTAAGTTTCTTATTCCTATCTTGATTATTTTACCTTCAAATATAATCATCGTTTATAAAATTATATCTCGTTCGATGCCTGTTTCTACCAGCGGTCCAAATTTACAGGCTCGTTCAGTCACAAAAAATGTCATAGTAATCTGCATTGTATTTGTGGTAACACTCTCACCACGGCAGATATATAAGGGTTTACTACGAGAAAATAATGATTTTGAAAACGAAGACAATTTCTTCATTCACATAATAATGTATGAAATTTTCGAATATATTCAAAACTGTAACGCAGCCCTTAACTTTTATGTATATGTTCTCTCAGGATCAAAGTTCCAAAATGACTTCATTGATCTGGTTAAAAGTGTTTTCTCTGTATTGTGCAGTGTAACATCTCTCAAGAAAGCGAAATCAACAGAAACAGAAAGGACACTTTCTTCAAGAATTGATGAGAAACAGTAAATCATTGTTAGTTTCAGATGTTATACGTGTTCTTTTAACTAATGGCTTCTTGTTTCACCTTAACAGAGAGTTTAAATAGATCTAATAGTAGAAATAAAAGTATGAGATATAACCAATAACAATATGGATTTTAAGAACTGAGAAACATTACTAATCATCTGATAATGCGACTATATATACTTTATTTAATAGTCGCAAATTTAAATGACGTAACAAATCAGAAACGACGTTACATCGTTAGCGCGTTAGAACACACCTTGATTGCTCAACAAATCCTATTTTAAGATG
The DNA here is from genome assembly GCA_022818135.1 of Saxidomus purpurata. NCBI lineage: Eukaryota > Metazoa > Mollusca > Bivalvia > Venerida > Veneridae > Saxidomus > Saxidomus purpurata. The sequence goes on from JAFMSR010000015.1 coordinate 1,099,922, forward strand.
AGTTCATGTAGAGGGGCACAAACAACAACAACAACAAATAACAATAAATAGCGACAAAAAGACAAAGCTGCATCGTTTTTTTGTTTTTTTTGTAGGGAATGTATTTTAGAGCTACACTTCATAAACTGAAAGATAAACACATGACACGACCTTGTATTCAGATCCTTGAAAAATCAAAGCACTGAAAGTACTGGAGGATCGATTGTCTCTTAAAAACACAGACTGTACACATACATGTGTAAATATCAGAACAACCCTTACACGAGTAAAGTTATAAACTGGAGACACAACTGTCCACAGATTTTGACATTTAACCATATGTGTAAACTTTACTTTTGAGGTAGGAACCCATGTGCTTACCTTTTGCATTCAGAGACTATGTTCAACTACCATATGAAGTATCATAGCTGTGAATGGTAACTGAGATGTGGATTTAAAAAAAACTGCATTGAAAATTCAAAGTTTGCACAACTTTTAATGTCATTAAAAAATTATGGGATTTGCCCATAGGGTTGTTTGTATTGTGCCAATTGATTGGTTCCGATTTAACGTCGCACTCAACAGCTAAGGTCATATGGCAACTTCAAGCTTTCACGGAGGAGGAAGACCCTGGCTGCCAATTCGGGTATTATTTCAGTCACGGGCGGGCACCTGGGTAGAACCTAGATAGCTTCCAGACATAAAAGAATCCGACCAAAGCGGGCCCACAAACAAAACTTACATTAGAAATTGTTGATAATTGATGTTGAGGCATGGCCCCAAAAGAACTCAAGGAAAAAAAAACAAAAATAATATCAAACAGGGAATGCCACGTACCAAAAACGCAGCCTCCCCAAAACGAGCCCCACAGCACCCAGAAGTGCACACCACCAACCAATTCTGGTTGAACAAGCAAAACCTGTCACGACTAGTATCGACACTTTTCTATTATCGAATATTATGTATACAGTATGTCTTAAGTTTACATTGCCAATATCCTTATTAGTTTGACATGAATGAAGAGTTTTATGATTATTTGCCGTAAAACATTTAAGAATGGTTTAAAAACTTAAAATGATAAGTAAACCAGAAGAAAATAGTATAAAAAATATAACATCTACCGGGTTTCGAACTCACGTTCGTTGAAATCCTTCTGAACAACTTAAAGTGCAGACGCCTTTACCAATAACGTTACGGACGCCGTGTAGTTTATATTTATATTATAAATAAAATTGTGAAAGATTGAAACCTTCTCCATATATGCATGTGTACGTTTAGTAATTATGTTTAGTTTTTTTTTGTTGAGGCAATGTTCGCCATCCTATCCTATCTTTATTGTTAGCTCCTCATGGGCTTAAATAAGCCTAAAGGAATTTTGCAGAAAAAAATGTAAACTTCCGTTAATAACTACTACGGATAAAGCGAAATTATTGAAATCAGGAAAAAAAATCTTTTGCCGAGTATTTTACTTTATTTTTGTTTTTCATTGAGTTTTTCATGAAAAAAAGTGATAATCCACTCTTTTGAAACAGTGGATACCATTTTATTTTCAGTTTTGCAATCTTTAACCCGGATTTACGTCAAAAGGATACCGAGCGTATTATGCTGGAAACCATGCGACGATGACGTCGTTTAAGACGTCTTTGCGCTTGTTTCTGGTGATGGTTTCCGCGAGGGTTTCGATATACTCAATAAAAGTAGAATTTTAACCATAAAATAAACAGAAAAATTGTTGGTGTCGGTGTAAATCACGTTAATTTCACTCGTGAACACCAAAAGTTGTTATTTTCACTGTGGCGGCCACTCTAAAATCTTTGGGTGGTGAAATTATACTGATCTACACCGAAACCAGTTCCTCTCTTTGTTTTGTATGAAAATGTTATAAGAATATAACAAACACTCTGGGTGTAACGAACAAATTAAAATAGTCCAAATGAGTTCGTTATAAACGGAATCTTATAGTTTGTGAAATAAAAACATTTTTATAACTGATCTGAAGGTATCGACTCATATCTCTAGGTACACAAAACAGTAAAAACAGACAAAAATAAAATGTTGTTAATTCAGTAAACAAACATGAGAAATAAAAATAGTATCAATTTCGTTAAAATATTGGCAATGTTATTCGTATCGAAATGAAAATGTTGAACCCTTTGTTCTAACTGTGACGGTTACACGAAAGAGTCATACGTCATACCTCCTGCTACATATAGCAGGAAGCAGCTAAGCCAGCAGAAATTCAGACACTGGGTTAATAACTCAAAATTCGGATTAAATCGCTTAGTCCTAATGTTCTGAGCATACACCAAGCTCTCGGTAATCCCTTAAAGAGGCATACCTTAATCTGGGAGAAATTTAAGAAGCCTAAAAACATTATTCAACCAAATACATGAAAGGATTGCCGACTAACCTCAAAGTTTCAGCTAAAGATTCACACGAAAGCCGGTAGTAAAAGAAGAATCGTACGTGCTGTAGTTCCGTAAAACCTATATAACACTTGTTTTGTTTTATGAAAGGTCGCTATACTGACATTTTGTACAGAAACGATACATTACTCGATATATGTTCTTCTTAAAAATGCATTTATTTATTACTTTACGTACACCTTACCTATTTCCAGCACTTCGAGCAAGATAATCTGCAAGTTGTATGGTATGCGACACGTCCCTTTTTACAAAGTTTCCTGCGTTAATTGGATAAAAGTTCACGTATAAAATTAGGGGTGAAATGTTTGGGTTTACAGCACTTCTCTGGCCAGATTTCAACAACAATTGCTAATAATCTGTTTTAATTTTATGTATGAATGTTATTAACTATTTGATGGTTGACGTCTAGCATCTTTCAATGTTATTAGGAGTTTTAATGACGATATTTTTGCCGATTAATAGATATTACCGTATTGTTAATGATTTATGTATCTCTCCTATTGTTAATAATTATCTATAGCTCTCATATCCATGTATATATATACAATTAATCTTTCATAAATTCTCATCAGTGTATATCATTTGACAAAAATAACAAACATATTGACAGTGAAATAATATGTACGATAATATATGACAATCATGAGATGATAAATAGCAAGAAGTAAGCACATTAATTAGTACATTTCGTCAAGAAAGAAAACAAAGTGGGCATAAACCCATTCATACCTACAGTCTTACAATGGAATCGTCTGACTTCCAAGTTGGAAAAGTCTATTTTTAAATAGGGGTGTTTTGCAGAATTGTGATGAAAGGCGCGAATGTCTTTGTCGTCCGTTTTGGAGCGTATCTGTTCGCAAATATATACCGCCACTAGGCAGTAATGGGTTAAAACCTAGTCAATTTCCAATATCAACCTGTAATTGCTGCATGTAATATGGCATTCTTGATATTGTATTTGTTATTATGTGTTATGAAATTACTTTAGAAGTACATTTAAAATGTTTATACCAAAAACTAAAGATTTAATTTCATTCAGTGCCACGGGGAAATTAAATCATTTCAGTCTTTTAAAAAACTTGTTTTCAATCCTTTCCTGTGTTATTTCTTGTGTTATTTCCTGTGTTATTTCTTGTGTTATTTCTTGTGTTATTATGTACTAACTATTTATACGTTTGTAATTGTTTTTCTACTTACATACCTTGTATTGTATTGTATTGTACATAATTACTTGAAAATAAATATTGTTTCAACTAAAGAATTAATTACGTAAGTGGTCTGATTTGGCTCCTTTTAAACATAGCTTAACGCTGAACGATACTCGTACTTGGAGTCGCCATAGCGCAGTGGTTAGTGCATTCGTCTCGATATGGGAGGATTAATCTATCCCTACGGCAGCGTAATAGCGGTAGTAGTGTTTGTAAGCAAATTGCAATGATTCAGTATTGCCTCTTTGTCTCTTTTCGGGTTGATTCTATCTTGAGTTAGCACCGAGAGCGAATTATCTAAGTTGTTAGCACCTGTTTCGCAATCGAGTGTTTTGCAATCGATAAAAAAAAATCAGAATAAATCAGTACGGTTAAAGCTCCATTGTGGGATATTTACGGACGAGCAATATCAGCTACAACCGAATGTTTCTTCTCAGATATAGCAATTACACACAGAAGACACTATGATACAGTTTGCTATGACCTTGGTACATTAATTTGTAGATTCAATTGTGTCAATATAATGGAAATGCTGAGAACGACGAAATCCGTGAGAATTGGTGCCACACGAAACATTCTGCCGCACGAAAACTAATGCCACACGAAAATAAATGACTACACAGTACAATCAACTTCGTAACTATCATTTGATAATTAATGCAGAAAGAGAATTGATCATTTTGTTAATTCGTAAACGAGCTTAGATGTATAGATCTAGCAAGGATTACTTTGTCATTCCCCATGTTTGTACTGTTCGGAATTCTTTGACCACTATATATACGTTACTCTGTGATCGTATGTTGAACTGATGAGGGCTTTAGCTATATTTCGGTATACACGCTTCGTTGCGAAATCTGGAGTGATCATTAAAGACCAGAATGCTATATTCGGACACATGCTCCAAATATGGCTTTCTATTGAACCCTAATGGAAAGGGATATGTAAAGTGTAACAAACGTTTCCAAAAACATCAACACAAACATTCCAATTTATATTTTTTTAACAAGAGTGTTATAGCGGCTTACTGTGATAGTTAAGGGGAGGCTACTGTATATTGTAAGGGGAAGTAACCGCTGTGTTGAGGAAATGGGAAACGAAAATGACGTGATTATCGTCTCATCGCATGCCATAATGACACCAGAATAAAGCAAAGTAATCAATATAAAACATCTTAATCACCATCAGTAATTGATGAAGAGCATTATTAATTTTGGCAATGCTGTGTATAGACCGTCTGACCGGTATTTGACGGTCCAAAAGGTTACTCACTGTTCAGTATGTACGCGTTAGTATATTTAGTACAATAGGGTTATAAACCGTTTACAAATGAGTCCTGCTGTCTAGAGCCAGCAGGAATCTAAATATATTTGGGTACTCACACAGCTATATTAGGACCACACAATTTGCTTATCAATTCCAATTGAACTGACTTTTGTTCACTATTTCCTGTCATATAAACAATGGAATACTTTGAAGTGATATATTCGCTAAAATATCACGGCAGATGATAGGTACAATTTTACAAGTTTATTTATTGCAAATTACAGCCTCCGACACCTAAGCACCACCACCACCATTCCCGTATTTTCGATTATTCATTGGCGCCGCCGATGACGGCGGTGGCCTTTTGGATACTTTTTCCGGAAGTACTGCTAGGAGCGGTTATTAGAAGCGAAGAAAAATGGTTTTAACTGTAGCCAAAAAATACGCAAAGACATTAAAATATTGATTAACACATTTCCTTCATTAAAACGTAATTGTTTAATTGTAATGTTCCTTTTCATATCTTTTAGAAAAATACGAAAACGTAAAACAACTTCCCCTTACCGGTTTTGCAAAAGAAGTGTCTAGAGAACCGGAACCGGTTCCCTAGACAGCGACCTTAGCGAACCGGATTTATTCGGACGATTTGTGGCGTTTGTTATCGGCACGTTTATTGATACAGCTATATAAACAAGCATATGTTGATTATTATTGTTATCATAAAATGTAATTCGGAAGAGGAATATTTAGAGATCCTTCCAAAATTATGACATGAAAGACTTAACGCAGATTAGTATTAGAGATAACAGAATGACGAAGGAGAGGTTTAGTTTAACATAATGAATAGCATGAAACAGAAAGCACAATTTTTCTGTAAAGTTTTTGATTTTAGTAATATATGTAGAGAGAAATAATAAACCTAAATATACATAAGCATTTGCTTTCGTTTTCATTATGTCACATCAAGGCTACACCACGAGGAGCTCTGATCATGGCCCGTCGACCCTATTAAGAGTCAGTTTAGCCCTGAAAAGGACTGTTTTCAGAGCCTCTGGTTCAGGAAGGCATGACTGAGCTGTCGGTGAACTTAAAGCAACATCTCTTCTAAACACACCATCACGTCTGTCTATAACGTCATTGTTCATTAACTCTGGACCATGTGACCATATTTTGTCAAGTGGGAGTTTCAACAAGGTCTTGTTAAGACGTCTGGATAACTGATCGACGTTGATGACAATGGAAGAGGCTCTCAATACGACGTGCTGAACACCACAGCTGCGGAATTCATTTCTTATATAAAGTAGGGCATGGAGTAACTGATGATTGTTAAATTTTTCTATCATTTTTACCTATCTGTTGAAGACTGTATGAAGACTATGTCAAACTTCGCCGCTTCCACCTGCGTACTTCTGCAACAACCCGACGACATTAATCCTCCTGTCCCATGTGCTTCAACGCGAAATGGTAGATCTGTGTAGACTACCATTTCGCCAGCGTACAATAGATATCATATTAAAACCGGAAGTGCGGAAGGCGAAGGAGATCAATTCGACAATCGACACATTGAAAACTAAGCAAATAAACTGATAATCCCACATTTTTCTTGTTTAAATGGAAGTTTCACTTTATAATTATTAAATAATCTATTTTCTTATCACAATTACATGTAATATAGCAGGAAAACAATTCTGGTCGCTAGTGTATAGACGGATATAGGCTAGAGAACCGATTCCGGTTCGCTAAGGTCGCTGTCTAGGGAACCGGTTCAGGTTCTCTAGACACTGCCTTTGCAAAATTATAATATGAGCTTATTTTTACCACGTGCTTTAAAGTCAGTCTCCGTGGTGTAGTGGGTAAGCTGATGACCGTCTAATTTTACGAGTGGAGTTCGAATCCCGGTCAAACCCAATTTTTTAAAATAATTTTTCTTCCGTTTTTTTCAGCTTTAAAACCACCATGATTTTAAATGTTTTCTGCAAATATTCATAAAATTTTTCATTCAAATCAAACTAATAATGATTGCTTATCAAAAAGCTAATTTTAGCTATATAACGCCACACATGTACAAAACTATTTCGGCGCCCTTTGATGCTTTGCATCAATGGTATTCTTGTGTATTTTTGGATCGATTGAATTTATTCAATCGTATCTAAAGTTAACAGAGTATTTCAGACCCTTACGGCCGAACTCTTAACACAAAGTTTTGTCGAATTCGACCGACAAGTAGTTCTATATAACTGTTTTCTGTTATAAAAATTATATAGTAACAGATCTAAATAATATCAAAACACTACAGAATAGCATAATATTATATTGTTGTTTTTCTTATAATTTGTAACTTAACTCAACGAGGTATCTGTTCTGTATAGAACTATTTTCCTACGCGGTTCTTATCGTCAGAACGGTTTGACATGAGAAATGTAAGACCCGTGAAATACATATCGCTACACCGGATACACTAAATTCAGTGTTTCCGCGAGAGCGCGTTTTCTGCGGTTTTGACGCACTCATTTTGTCAATGACGCAACAGAAATAGCAAAGAGCGTCTTCTATGACGCAATTAAAATGTGTATGATCAAATTACTACAAAAACAACATTTCAAAACCTCTCAAAACGCTTCTAAATGCAAGATATATTGTTGATAAACTACGCTCCGGTATGAGATATGTCTAAATTTGACCCTATTGCGTCGTCGTTGTCGTCTGATTTCGGATCGACCCGCATTTTGTACCATTGCGTTTTTGTGTGTGTTGATTCCTATGATACCGTCATCATAGATCGTAGACGCACAACAAGAGATGGTCGACGAACCTTAATAGAGGAAACAAAAACGTCTTTCTGGGTGATTTTAATGATCATTTTGTAGTCATTTCGATCAGACTGTCACTATTGAAAGGGGTTTAAGTGTGCCAAATAATATCCAAGTTTAATGTCTATGGTTGAAAGCACTTTCAAACTCACAAAAATTCGCTTTGTGGACAAATTTGACTATTGAGATGCAGTGACAAAATGGAAAGCATCCAAAGAGAAACACCTGTTGTCTTGCCAACCCTTTGATTACCCACCATTTTTGTGATGTATCACATGCAGTTTTACAGAAGTAAACTGAATAAAACTTCTTTAACACATAGTTATGCCTTTTATTTTTTTTACAATAAAGGGTATGACAGTTTCTAAATGACCCCAATTTTTTTTAAGGGAATTTATATTAAAGCCGGAAGTTGCAATATGACCTTAGCTGTGGGTGTGACGTTATCCGAATTAATCCGCACATACATTAACCTTATGGGCATATCCCATAACTTTTGAATGACATTTAAAGTTGTTCAAACCATACATTTTCAGTTCAGTTTTGTCAAGTTACGATTTACAGCTTAATACTTCATAGGGTAGTTGAGCATAGTCACTGAATGACATAATGTAAGCACATGGGTTCCTATCTCAAAAGTAAAGTTTACACAAATGGTGAAAGGTCAAAATTTATGGACAGTTGTGTCTCCAGTTTATAACTTTCTTTTAACTCGTGCAAGGGTTGTCCTGATATTCACACATGTATGTGTACATTCCTGATATTTACACATGTATGTGACTGTGTTGTTCAGATCCAATCGATCCTCCAGCACTTTCAGTCCTTTGATTTGTATTGTTGAACGTTATGTATTCACTGATATATAATTCGAAAGTATATCCCTAAATCACAACAATACTGTAGTGATTTTACTAGATGTTTCCATTTAATACTAATGGTTGATCATAATCTACACTTACTGTTGGTTTTAGCACACCTAACAGTCGTATTTATCAGACATTCAGTGACGGTGATGCAGTAGTTTTTTATTCATTTTTATGACCCCTTTGAAGTAGATGCGTATATCGGTTTGCAGATGTCGGTCGGTCTCCGTCCGTCCGTCTGGCTGTCCGGAAATATCGTGTCCGCTCCATATCTCCTAAACCCCGCGAAGGATTTTCGTGAAACTTTGGTCAGATGTTCACCTCAACTACACAATGTGAAGAACCCATGAACCATCTGCACTGGCTCAAGGTCAGGGTCACAGCTCAAGGTCAAAGGTTCGAGTCTTGCATTTCGTGTCCGCTCCATATCTCCTAAACCCCGCGAAGGATTTTCATGAAACCTGGGTCAGATGTTCACTTTAACTACGCAATGTGCAGAACCCATAAACCAACCATGCCGGCTTACGGTCAAGGTCACAGCTTAAGGTCAAAGATTCGAGTCTTGCATTTTGTGTCAGCTCTGTATCTCCTAAACCCCTCCATGAAACTTTGGCCAGATATTAACCTCAACTACGCGATGTGTAGAACTTGTGAACCAACCGCACCGGTTCAAGCTCAATTTCGCAATTAGAGATCAAGGTCAAATGACTATAGTTCGTGTCCGCTCAATGTCTCTTGAACCCATTGAAGGATTTTAGAATAAGTCACCACAAATGTTCACCATATTGTCATAATTTGCAGAGCGTATGTTACAACCACCTTGGTTCAAGGTCAAGGTCACCATAACTTGTAATAAAATAGTTTGCAATAGCTTCAGTTAGGAATGACAATTGCAAGAACTTGGTATGTATGTAGCTTACTTGGAAAAACTTGGGTTGCACCTTGGTTCAAGGTCAAGGTCACTGTAACTTGAAATAGAATAATAGTTTTCTTTGTTTAACTGCTACTTAAAGTACAGCTTCATAGTGTATTTTTGGAATGAAAAGCAATTTGTTGCTGTTCATTTAAATGTGTAAAATTGATGTATGCCGCATAGTAGTTTACGTTGGTGCTTTAGAAAAAAATCGGGCTGATTAGTTGATGTGTCACTAGTTGGCAGGGCAAGGTCACAGTAACTCTGGGGGGTTTTTTTTTTTTTAAATTGACTTTCCCAGTCAAATAAGAAAATCAATTTTTGGAAAGTTTTTCTTATTAGCGTTATTGGTTATTGGGTTAAATCAGCTGCTACTTCCTACTTATTACTTAAAAAAGCGCATGCTTTTTAAATAAAAAAAAATTATTGTTTTTGGTTTTAAAGTGTTTTAAGCCAAAAAAATTTAAGGTCAATGTCACTGTTTCTAAAAATAACTTTTGTTTTACATCTTAAATTTTGAAATTGTTTGAAAAATGTCTTGGTCACTGTTACTTTATATAAATTCTAGCATAAAATGTGCTGTTTTTGCCCATTTTGCCGGTGTTTTAACAGGAGAAAAAACGTGTGTTAACGGGGAGATTCACGCGCCGTTATAACCCGTTTTCATTTATGCGCAGTACAGGGCCATTGTAAACAATGGACCCGTCTTCCAAGTCTTACATCATGTACGGCGTCAACAGTGCCGGGCTTAAAAACCGCTGGTGACGTCATAAATATGACGTAAACAACATGGACGTTGTCCCGCGCATTATTGAACATCGTACCATTAAGAGCATTTCATTTTTATTTTTATGATTGTTTATGTTATTTATGCTAGAATAGAGCTAACGAACGTTTTTTCGTGTTACAACACCTGCAGAAACCCTTGGGATATGTTGGTGCCCTCGCCCTAACGGGCTCGAGCACCAACCATCCCTCGGGATTCTGCAGATGTTATAACACGAAAAAACGTGCGTTAACCCTACATTAAATTATTTTTAAAGTGTTCTAAGCAAAATACAAGGTCACGGTCACTGTTATTAAAATCGATTTTTGTGTTATTTTGATATCCTCTTTCAGTATTACAGTCAGTGAAAAACTGCCATGGGAGAGACATATGTTTTTGTATTAAAAACAACCATCTACATGTAGTACTGTACTTATTGGCAGCATGGTTATTGCAGACTCGTTATAGTGTACTTGCTGGGAGCATGGCTATAAGAGACTCGTCATATTGTTCGTGTTGGGAGCATGATCGTCGCAGACTCGTCATATAGTAATTGTTTGGAGCATAGATAATGCAGACACGTCATATTGTACGTGTCGGGAGCATGTTATTGCAGACTCGTCATATTGTACTTGTCGGGAGCATGAATATTACAGACTCTTCGTATTGTACTCGGCAGAAGCATGGGTTGGTCATTTTGTCCTTGTTGGGAGCATGGTTATTGCAGACTTGTCATATTGTACTTGTTGGTAGGATGGTTATTGTAGACACGGCATATTGTACTTTTTGTTGGTAGCCTGGGTATTGCAGACTCGTCATATTGTACGTGTTGGTAGCATGGTTATTGCAGGCACGGCATATTGTAGTTATCGGGAGCACGGTTATTACAGACATGTTATAAAGTACTTGTTTGGAGCATGGGTATTGCAGACTTGTCATATTGTATGTATTGGTAGAATGGTAATTGCAGACACGGCATATTGTAGTTATAGGGAGCACGGTTATTACAAACTCGGCATATTGTTCATGTCGAGAACATTGTAATTACTGACTCGGCTTATTGTACATGTTGGGAGCATGGTAATAACAGACTTTGTATATTGTACATGTCGGGAGAATGGTTATTACAGACTTGTTATATTGAACTTTGGTAATAACAGACTTTGTATATTGTACATGTCGGGAGAATGGTTATTACAGACTTGTTATATTGAACTTGTGTGAAGCACGGTTATTGCAGACTCGTCATATTGTACTTGTTGGGAGCATGGATTCAGACTCGTCATTTTGTTCTTGTTGGTAACTTGGATATTAATTCAGACTCGTCATATTGTACATGTTCGTAGTATGGTTATTGCAGACTGGTCATATTGTACTTGTTTTGAGCATGGTATTGTAAACTGGTCATATTGTACTTGTCGGGAGCATGGTTATTGTAGACTCGTCATATTGTACTTGTTTGAGCATGGGTATTGTAGACTCGTTATATTGTACTTGTTGGGAGCATGGTTATTATAAACTCGTCATATTGTACTTGTTTGAGCATGGGTATTGTAGACTCGTTATATTGTACTTGTTGGGAGCATGGGTATTGTAGACTCGTTATATTGTACATGTTGGGAGCATGGGTATTGTAAACTCGTTATATTGTACATGTTGGGAGCATGGGTATTGTAGACTCGTTATATTGTACATGTTGGGAGCATGGGTATTGTAGACTCGTTATATTGTTCTTGTCGGGAGCATGGTTATTGTAGACTCGTCATATTGTACATGTTGCGTAGACTGGGAGCATGGGGAAACCGCATGCTGTTGGGGGAGCATGGGTATTGCACTCGCATATTGTACTTGTTGGGAGCATGGGTATTGTAGACTCATTATATTGTACATGTTGGGAGCATGGGTATTTAAGACTCGTTATATTGTTTTTGGGGGGAAGGGATAACCATTCTTGTCGGGAGCATGGTTATTGTAGACTCGTCATATTGTACTTGTTGGGAATGGGTATGCGTGTTTGGGGGGTGCAGACTCGTCATATTGTACTTGTTGGTAGCATGGGTATTGCAGACTCGTCATATTGTACTTGTTGGGAGCATGGTTATTGTAGACTCGTCATATTGTACTTGTTTGAGCATGGGTATTGTAAACTCGTCATATTGTACTTGTTTGGAGCATGGTTTTTGTAATCTCCTCGTATTGTACTTGCTGGGAGCATGGGTATTACAGACTCGTCATATTGTACTTGTTGGTATCATGTCTATTGTAAACTCGTCATATCGTACATGCTGGGAGCATGGGTATTTTAAACTCGGTATATTGTTCGTGTCGGGAACATTGTAATTACTGACTCGGCTTATTGTACATGTTGGGAGCATAGTAATAACAGACTTTGCATATTGTACATGTCGCGAGAATGGCTATTACAGACTTGCTATATTGTACTTGTGTGAAGCACGGTTATTGCATTGTACATGTTCGTAGTATGGTTTTGCAGACTCGTCATAGTGTACTTGCTTGGGGAGGGGGGGGTTGTGGTTGTTGGGCATGGGTATTGCAGATTCGTCATATTGTACTTGTTGGTAGCATGGTTATTGTAAACTCGTCATATTGTACATGTTAGGGAGCACATGTTGGGAGCATGGTTATTGTAAACTCGTCATATTGTACTTGTTCGGAGCATGGTGAGCATGGTTATTTGTAATCTCACTGGTATTGTACTTGCTGTTGAGCATGGGTATTACAGATTCGTCGGAATATTGTACATGTTGGTATCATGTTTGTATGGTTATTGTAAACTCGTCATATTGTACATGCTGGGAGCATGGGTATTTTAAACTCGTCATATTGTACATGCTGGGAGCATGGGTATTTTAAACTCGTCATATTGTACTTGCTGGGAGCATGGGCATTTTAAACTCGTCATATTGTACATGTTCGTAGTATGGTTATTGCAGACTCGTCATATTGTACGTGTTGGGAGCATGGGTATTGTAAGCTCGTCATATTGTACTTGTTTGAGCATGGGTATTGTAGACTCGTTATATTGTACATGTTGGGAGCATGGGTATTGTAGACTCGTTATATTGTACATGTTCGGAGCATGGTTATTGTAGACTCGTTATATTGTACATGTTGGGAGCATGGGTATTGTAGACTCATTATATTGTACATGTTGGGAGCATGGGTATTTAAGACTCGTTATATTGTTCTTGTCGGGAGTATGGTTATTGTAGACTCGTCATAATGTACATGTTCGTAGTATGGTTATTGCAGACTCGTCATATTGTACATGTTGGGTGCATGGTTATTGTAGACTCGTCATATTGTACATGTTGGGAGCATGGTTATTGTAGACTCGTCATATTGTACTTGTTTGAGCATTGTTTTTGTAATCTCCTCGTATTGTACTTGCTGGGAGCATGGGTATTGCAGATTCGTCATATTGTACTTGTTGGTATCATGGTTATTGTAAACTCGTCATATTGTACATGTTGGGAGCATGGTTATTGTAAACTCGTCATATTGTACTTGTTTGAGCATTGTTTTTGTAATCTCCTCGTATTGTACTTGCTAGGAGCATGGGTATTACAGATTAGTCATATTGTACTTGTTGGTATCATGGTTATTGTAAACTCGTCATATTGTACATGCTGGGAGCATGGGTATTTTAAACTCGTCATATTGTACATGCTGGGAGCATGGGTATTTTAAACTCGTCATATTGTACTTGCTGGGAGCATGGGCATTTTAAACTCGTCATATTGTACATGTTCGTAGTATGGTTATTGCAGACTCGTCATATTGTACGTGTTGGGAGCATGGGTATTGTAAGCTCGTCATATTGTACTTGTTTAAAGCATGGGTATTGTAGACTCGTCATATTGTTCTTGCTGGGAGCATGGGTATTACAGACTCGTCATATTGTACTTTCTGGGAGCATGGTTATTGCAGACTCTTCATATTGTACTTTTCGGTAGCACGGGTAATGCAGACTCGTGACAATATAATGTTGACAGCATGTTTTTTGCAAAATCCATATTGCAAACTCATCATATTGTTCATGTCTCGAGGTTCGTACTTTTAGTCTGGTCAGAACGGAATAGACAAACATAAATTCATACGATAAAGGCAAATAATTTATGAATTTGGCAATATACAATGATTTAAATAAAAATAACAATTGAGTAAATTAATGGTTTATATTTATTAATTCCTTATATTAGTTCAGTTTCTTATGACAGCCGAGGAAGTTTCGCCAATACAAGACGTTTATATTCATAGACGTTTAAAGTTATAGACGTTCATAGTTATAGACGTAAACTTTATAGTTATAGAAGTTTATAGTAATAGGCGTATTAGTTAAAGACGTTTATAGGTAAAGACGTTTATAGTTATAGACGTTCATAGTTATAGACGTTTATAGTAATAGACGTTTATGGTGTGCGGAATACCTCGGTCAGACAAATTATGTCTTAAACTATAAATATCGTGGTCATTTTACCTCAGTAACCACTGCGTATAAAAATTATTAATTCATAAATTAAATAAATAAACTGTTATGATTGCTTGCCTGCATAAAGCATTAGGGAAGCATATCAATAAATTGTAAAGTGCCATCAGCATTATATCTGTCCAGACATTCATGTCTTCCAGGGTTTACACATGCTAAAAATACATTTGTAGTGTACTGTGCGTGCTTAGTTTTGCTCCCTGTATTTCTCCAGTGTTCTGCATGCTGATATATCTCGTTACCATATCTATTTCGGACGAATAACCCCGGGTTTCGTGGTACATTTACCCATTGCCCGTTAAAAAGGACTTTTGTTGGTTTCACACCTGTTTTTATTAACATATCGCTGTCTAATAAAGTAACGGAATTGAAATCTCCACGTGAACCCTTGTAATTTATTGGAAAATTTTGCCGATTTTTTTTCGCACAGCATCTTGGCACTAAGTTGTAAAACAATAATCCCGCCTTCTTCAAAACAGGTTCAATTTTCTTACACAATGTGCAATTAGCTAAAAATCTTACATCGAAATCTATGTCCCAAGGAAGGGTGTTTCCCATTTTTACAGCACCTAGAGCTGTCCCTCCCTGTATTTCACACATGAGACCCGTCTCTTCACATGCTCTCGTGATAACTTTCGCTGCATCATTCATAAAGTGTAGTGTACATGGTGACAATGCTTGTGTTGGTATTAACTTCTTAACATTTCCACATGCTAAACTAAATGTATTTCCTGTAGGTGTATGTATTGTATGTAAGTTCCATCTTTGTAGGAAATATTTCCAGTTTGAATTTGAATTTTTCCGAGGCACAGTATTAATGTTGAACATTGAATCAGGACAGACCACTGTCTCCTGACCTTTTTGAAAAATTTGGAGAAACCAGTCTTCAAACAAACCTCTATCATCATCTAAACCTTGGAACTTATTTTGTTTTAAATACGATGTTGTTGTAACAAAAGGTCCCTGTATGAAATCACAGAACAAGCACTCGTGAAAGGAAGAGTCATACCCTTCCATATATTTCAACGTGAAATTTCTGTATACTGTTTGATGGCATCCTTTCCTCCAGTACCCATGCTGGTCACGATATGCTCCGCCGGCGGCCACCACGTCCAGACTTTCTATTTCCCGGATCAGTCGTTCTACTCGAGTATCATTGGTCAGTTTATCCGCGGTCCCAGCCACTAATACATAAGGTGTTGTGACCTGTTCTATCAAACTGTTCAAAGCAGATCCTTCATTGGCGTACTTAGCTTTATTTATTTTTACCCAAGGGTATTCCACTTTCAGATCTTTAGAAAACGACTCTGAGTTTAAAGCTATCAAAAGTTTTACATTTTTATATGTAGCGTTAACGGACATGATGAATTTTATAACATCATCGGCAGAAGAAAAATGGCTTTTGTCCGTGTTAGGGCTGATATATTTCACCACCGTAATGAGTTTATACATAGGTACAGCATTTCCACAATTGGTAGTTTCAAATCCGCCGTAATAGAAGGGATAACTGAAGTCCCGAGCGTTATATGTTTCCGGACATACGCTCGTTGGCGCTTTATGAGGCCTTGTATATACCTCATCTGGTTCTATATCTATATCAATTAGTATGTCATCCATAATAGAAATAGCTGCATTTAAATAATCTGACGTTTTAGAGCCTCTAGAGTGTGTCTGAGCTTTGAAGATGAGCTTTGCAAGCATTTTTATTCTTTCGTTTGCTCCTTTTGACTCAAGTGCCCGTTTAAGTGAGGGAATTCCGATGTTTTCAATGCCAGGCGGACGACTTGACAAATGGTTTGCTCCTTTTCCCTCCAGTGTCCGTTTTAGAGAGGTGATTCTTATGTTTTCACGTTTAGGCAGATGCACTGGTAAATGGTTTTCTCCTTTTTCCTCAAGTATCAGATTTAGTGAGGGGATTGCTATGCTTCCGGGACCAGGCAGACGCTTTGACAAATGGTCTTCCGTAACCGTCTGCTCGGCTTCAATCTGCAAAAAAACAACGCGAATATTTTTTACAAGCTTAGAACAAAATCCTTGTTCCTGTAAACACTATTTACAATTGGATATTTCTTTTTTTGCAATGTCTATATTGCATTTAGCATTGAAAATAAAATTATAGATACTAAAATAATTAAGGAAATAGTTACCGTTTTCGTATTGTAGAATCTAAAATATACAAGCACCAGAAGAACGCTAGCCAGCAAGATGCCGAGAAATATCCTCCACCTCCATTTTGCTACACACATGTCGGAAACTGAAAAACCACATTTGATTGTGAAAGTTTGTTTTCAAGTAATATACAATATATTTTATATTTCAAAGTTGGTATTATGTAGCAATACACCAAAAGCTTTCCACTCATCAATCTGTAAGTTAAACCGTGCAATAACATTTTTTTTTTTTTTTTTTTTTTTTTTTTTTTTTTTTTT
This sequence comes from Saxidomus purpurata, assembly GCA_022818135.1. Classification (NCBI taxonomy): domain Eukaryota; kingdom Metazoa; phylum Mollusca; class Bivalvia; order Venerida; family Veneridae; genus Saxidomus; species Saxidomus purpurata. The sequence goes on from JAFMSR010000015.1 coordinate 1,117,089, forward strand.
TTTTTTTTTTTTTTTTTTTTTTTTTTTTTTTTTTTGGGGTGGATTTTTTTTTTTTTTTTTTTTGTTTTTTTTTTTTTTTTTTTTTTTTTTTTTTTTTTAGGAAAGAGGGGGGGGTTTTTTTTTTTTTTTTTTTTTTTTTTTTTTTTTTTTTTTTTTTTTTTTTTTTTTTTTTTTTTTTTGGGGGGGGGGGGGGGGGTTTTTTTTTTTTTTTTTTGGGGGGGGTTTTTTATATAAAAAAAACCCCCTTTTCCAAAAACCCCCGGGGAAAAAAAAACCTTTTTTTTAAAAAAAAATTTTTTTTTTTTTTGTTTTTTTTTTCCCGGGGGGGGGGAAATTTTTTTTTTTATGTTTTTTTTTTTTTTTCACAACTATGTTAGTTCAAATTTGTTAAATATTATTTGTTGCTTTTAAAAGGTTAGTACTTAATCACTAATATAACGAATGAAAAGTAAACGACATAACTTACTTGTTGTCAAAAGAAATGAATTCATATACGTAACACTTTGACGATTGAAATCAGACTAAGTCAAAGTTCAGGGGAAGTTGTCCCCTGTCGCAACTTTTGAATGTTTTAGTAAAGAATGACGAGCTGTGTTATATTTTAGGGTCTTATCGTTGGTATAACCAAAGCCCCTAGAAGATGTTAGTTATTTTAGGTTTCGGGTGGTAGTGCAAGATATAAAACGCGTCCCAGTTCCAGAGATATCACCGATTTTTTAACATGTCCGGTGTACAGCGGGGCGGGGTACCAACGCCGGTTTACAGACCGATACAACGGATCTCGTTTTTAGGTCTCTTCCGAAAGACCAAAAACGACGAGCTTGGAGCGGGGAGAATATTATGTTTTTTTATGCTAACTAATGAAATACTGTGTTTTGTCAGTGAAATATAGTGTGATGATATAGATATCATATCAGTCACAGTGTTGGTGATATAGGTCTGCCGGAACTACTTTTTCAGTGGTGCATACTACGTGATTTAGCTTTTGTTTTAATAGTAAGCATAAAATAAAAGGAAAATTTGATTATTTTAAGCGGATATGCAATATATCTCAACTCAAAGTGATACAATTTCCACATTTTCACTCGCGCTTTCCGAAATTGTACTATTTACTGGGCTAAGATGAAGCCGTTGCTTTGAACTCGTAGCATTTCGTGAACTCCATGAAATTGTGGCTGTTCTTTTTTACTCCTCCATTAAAAAAATATTCGTCTTATTTTGTTGTTGCTGACAGTGCTGGCGATACCGGAAGTGTACAGTAGTAAATGTTACTACGATTTGTTAACATCACGTGACTTCATTCATAACAATGCCTTTTGATTTGATTTGATGAGAATTTTATCAAGGTCCGTCCAAAAGAGCACTTATGTTAGCTTGATATTTGGATGAGACCCCGGCATGTCTCCCGTCATGCCTAAAAAATAAAATTTTGAAGCCAGAAAATAGGAGAAATTTACCTGACTGCAATTTCCAGCCAGTATAGCCAAAGTTTGTATTTGATTGGTTACCAAATAGTAGGCCAATCACGGCGACCAATGAGATCTAAGTGTGATTGACCTAGTTTGTATGTCTGGATCGTGGTAGCCTAACAGTTTTTAGAAAATTTTGATACTAGATGTTATATGTGTTTGTTTTGTAAAGTAAAAATCCCCTTTAATAAAGTGTTGTCCTATTTTTATTTTGCTTAGCTTTTTGTGATGATAAAAAATTTAATTGTCCTGAATGATAGAATAAAATGTTGTCCGAAAAGATGGTTTTACTTATTTGAACAAGTTAAAAAGTATGCATGAAAGTTTGACTTATGTTTCTACTCTGAAATTTTGAAAATATAAAAACCCCTTAAAACCCTATTATGGTTTTTAGTGCCCTATTTTGTATTCTTTGAACCTTTTTTAGTTGTGATTCTTTTGCGGAGGCGTATACTATGCTGCCATAATTGATTTTGCTAAGGATGAGGGCCTTGTAAATGTTTAGAAGGCATTTTTTGTCTGTACCCCAAGATTTTCCCTTTACTGCTCTTATGATATTTAGATCTTTAAGACATCTTTTTGTCATATGTTCTATATGCATTTTCCATGATAGAGTTTTGTCAAAATACATTCCCAAAAATTTTGCGTGTTCATTATATGTGAGGTTCGTACCACATAACGTTAATTTCGGAAAGTTGTTGGCTCTTTCCGGAGGTTTTACGGACGGTCTATGTATTAATAACACTTGAGTTTTTGCTGGGTTAATTATGAAGCCCCAGGATTTGCTCCATTTTTCTATTGTATTCAAAACAGTTTGTGCTTTTTTTACTGCCTGTACCGGACTTAATGATGTTAGCCATGTGGCGGAGTCGTCTACAAATTGAGATATTTTAGCATTTATAGTAGGTTTTTCTCTGTTTAATTCGTTGATTTGTGTTTCAAAGGTATTCATCATGAGGCTAAAAATTATGGGGGACAGAACCGCTCCCTGGGGGCACCCATTTACTGTTTCCACTACCTCTGAGAGAGCTCCATTGTATTTTACCTTAATCTGTCTGTTTTGTAGAAAGCACCTTAACCATTTTATCATTCGTCCTTGTATTCCGGGGTTTTGGAGTTGCAATAGTGCTCCTCCGTTCCACATTTTATCGAAAGCATTACTAAGATCTAAAAATATAGCTATAAGATATTTATGTTCTGCCTGTGCGATTTTGCCATCTGATTCTAATCGTGTAATATTGTCATCACATGAATGATGTGATCTGCATCCTGATTGGTATTTAGACATTATATTGTTTTTTTCCAAATATGCGCACAGCCTGGGTTTTATCATTTTTTGCATTAATTTTGTAAATGTTGATGTTAGAGAAATTGGTCTATAAGAGGCGGGTTCATTTTTGTCTTTATTAGGTTTTAGTGATGGAATGATAACTGCATGGTTCCAGCTTTCTGGCGTGGTGCCCTCTACCCATGATTGATTAAAAATTTGTAAGAGTGTATTTCTGCTTTCCTGTGGTAAACAATGCCAATCTGAGCCTATATATACATACTCGTGCATGTCATGTGCAAATTACGCGAGAGGGAATTCCAAAAGCCAAAAATAGTTCCGGACGTCTAGAGTGATAAACTTTGCAAGGTAGATCACGCTCAAATCCTGTTTTGCATATATGTGAAATTGCCACTAGTGTTAGAATACATATTACATAATATACATAAATACAAAATTACAACACACATAACAACCGTTTCATTTTTATCACAGACTTAATTAGCTTGAACACATACTTTTGTTGAAATATATTATTATAAATACTTAAGTTAACTTGTTGATACAGGTTTTATATCACAGATTAATAATTAAGAACTAATAAGTTTTACTTATGTAATGAAAAAATCCTAATAACTAAAATGAAAAGACTATTTCATACCTTACGCAATTTGTGTCGGTATTGCTTTTCAGTTTCTTAAACCTACTTTTTATGACAGCTTTTAGGCATTTAGTACTTACCATGTACCATATCAAATGTATGTGTTTTCTCTTTTAGGTTTTAGTAAGATAAGTAGATTATATAATTTAATGCATTTCATTCATTTCACTTTGTTACTAGTATGTTGACTTTCTCTGGTTAAACTTTGGTTCAAAAGCTCCTGGAGAGCTTATGTTATATAAGTATAATTAATATTTGTCTCGCCGACTCAAAATAACACTTATTGTATTGTATTGACGTGGGCACCGGATTACCCGTTAAGTGTATATAGAATACAATGATCCTTGCCTAGCATTCACAATAGTTTATAGATAGATTTTATTTACGATATTAGGTCTGAGATCCATGTGGCATACAAATGCAAATAAACAAATATGGCGCAACAAATCATACTGTTGTTTCAATTACAATAAGCAAATATTTACAATTATAGCGTTGATAATTTTAAAGACTCACAATTATGCAAGTTCAATTTATGTACTGAAAATGTATTCATAGTCTGAAAGCGTCCGTTGAAACATATTGATAGATGTTAATTGATGATCAAAGTCCCAATAAAATGTAGCAAAATTTGGAGAAGGCATTTCCAGTGCACATTTTCAATATTGTGCTAACATTATGAGTCTTTAAATAACATATTAATATTATTTTTTATTATTACACTCATTTTACACATTTTGGCTAAATAATCATCATCTTTGGACAAAACCCACTGGTTATTTCAGTGAAGTAAAACAAAACTTCCTTATGTTTCAAATTTTGTTAGGTACTAGTATGCATGGGAGTCATACTGGGGTCATGGCAAGAAATCCCACGGTCGGCCGGCATGAAACAAATTCAAAAACACAGAGACTGTGCTAGACATCAAGAGGTATTACGAAAATTTCTGATGCGACAATTTGGTCTCTACTCGCTAGTACAGATATGGCTGGTAAGAAAATCGATAAACAGGTTGTAGCGGCCGTACAGTTCGCTTTCCGAAACAGACCGGAATACCGCTGATTATCAGTAAAAATCGATATTTACTTGCGTAATATTAGCCCGAGGATATAATGATGTACCATGAATTACTCTTACATAGAAATCTGTAACTGTTTGCATTCATCACAGCTATTTTTTTGTGTTATTTCATTGTATATTTTTAAAAAGCAACTGTTGTAAAATAGTGATAACAGTGAAATGAAGCACAGCGACAGTCACACTTTCACATTTTTCATTTTTCTCACGTGGTTAAAAGCTCTTTGGCGTGTTTATATTTTTAAAACAATAAGTTCTCTTAAACTTAAAAGCTAAAACAATACAGTACATTATCTATCATTTAAATGTGAAACAACGAAATAACGAAGTTTTCAGTATGCGTATACAAAATCGATGTCATCAATTTCATATTCCTGTTTGCCGTGAAAATAAAAAAAAACATAACGATAGACACAATGCATGAATGTGTGCGTCATCTTTTAAAATTTGTTATTTATGATGAACGTCTCAACTTACAAGGTTTAATTAGTCACGATACTGTTTCCCATGCGCCTGACGCCAACGTTACACGTGCGTAAAATCTACAGGATAGAGATATTTTCTTATGCGTAGAAGCTAGAACGAAGTCGGGGAATATTTTGAAATTATTCACATGAAATCATGAACGTTTCTTCCGAAAAAAACTATTTCAAAGTGTGGGCTGTTTAAAGGTTACTTGTGTTAATACGGTTCTCTATTGATACGGATGTAATTAACTAGACGGTTGCTCAACGCAGGTCATATACATGTTTATATACCTGAGTGTTTATTGGTTAAATTATGTTTATTTGTAAAATATATATGTGTAGCATTTATTAGCTTCATATCTACTCTCGCTGTTATTAGCGCATGTTGTATATAGTCTATTGCAGACGAGGAACTGTATATGTTCAAGTCTTATGTAAATAAAATTATGTTCTGTTCTGTTCTGTTAATAAAAGGAATAATGTAGATCTAGTGTGATATGTTTTCGTTTACCCTTTCCGCTATAGTTAATTGTTCTTTAAATATCACACAGAAATACATTTCAATGTTTCTCAGATGGGTGTGTAATATAAAAAGATTGAGGGTAATAAATGACCAAGACTAATAAAGACTTTTATTGCATTCCGTTCTAGTGTTTGATTGCCCCGGGATATATTGTAAAACGCAAGGGGTGATTGTTGTCACAGGTTTTAATATAATTCTCTTTAAAAACTGTTAGTTTACCGCACATATACCCAATTTTCATTACTTTTTAAGAAAAAAGTCTGATCAAAATATTAGAAGCACATAATTCACATACAGCAAGTTTCGACAGTAACTGATTCCGATTTCTGACTTGTCTTAACTTTTTCATTTGTCAACCACTTTATAGAATGTTTATAAGGGGACCAAAGTAGAAGAACGATGGTCAAAATACGCACAAACAGCAAGAACAAATTTTATGCTCAAACTAAGTTGAGCATCAAAAACGTTTCACAAGCACAGGGTCAATACTTGCACCGAAATAAATGATTATGGAGGGCACAGTCACATTCTTTTGACGGGATTCGAACCCGTGACCTCCGGGTCGGGTGTGCCACACGCTACCTCTACACCACAGTGCTTCCCTGATAATGGTAGTTTAAAGCGTATATTTCACTGATAACAGTTAATATCGTCAGCAACTCAAAACAGAATATCTAAATGAGTGACAGTGTTATAGGTAAGGCTGCCCAACTGTACGGTATCTACACATGGCTTCGCTACTTTCTATTTTGGAATGCATAAAATTCGTAATCCCGTAGTTAACCCAAAAAGACCTTCCGTTTTTCACAATTTCTATGTTAGCAGTAGATTTTCATAAAATTATGTTTTTAAAAGTGTTTTTCGGAATGAGTCAACTCGTACCTGTTTCATTAACAGTTTTTGAAAATGAACGTACAACCTTTTACATTCATTATATAATTTGTTCTACATAAGGCAGTTAATAAAACTCATCCATAACTCAAAATGCAACAAATTTAAGTACAGTCTAACCTGCCTATAGCGGTCCGCAAGGGGACTGGGTGAAAGTGACCACTATAGGCAGGTGACCACTATATCCAGGTTGACAAGGATATAATAAAAATTTGATAAAATAGGACAATATCTAGTTAAGGTAGTTTATTACAGTACACATATGGCATATCAATTTATATGATACACTTCTTAATGCTTTTAATGTAAAACAATATACATGTACATCATTAGTTAACTTTCGTAAAGTAGTCTCAGACTGTTATTTTCTTATAATTTGTTGAAGCTGCACTCCGTAAACTGTCAGTGATTTGATCTATTGATATAACACAATTATAGAGTTCTATGTTGCCAATTTGCAAAGAAATTGTTTTAAGAGTATATGCAGCAGATTCAGCATCATTGAGAGTAACTTTACGTTTAGGTGAAGACATACTAGGGAAAAAACTGGCATACAGACTGCCTTGTCATAGATTTTTTATACCTAATGATGTTTCAATAAACTTGAATAGTTTTCAAACAAACTTACGCAAAATCAAGGAAATTCATAAAAAATCTCATGCATAGAAACGACATTGCTCAATCATTGCTCAAGATAATCACCAAAATATCAAGCAAACCAAACAAACTCACCTAATTGATCTAATCCTTTGAAATTTATGTATTATTCACACATATTCAATGATCATAATCCACATTTTATCGGTTTCAATCAGCTGTTTAATGCTTCCAGCTAATTGTATTTTATTTTTTTAAGTTTTCGTACAAAACCCGTCACTGGCCGTTATATAATCAGTTCCGGACTAAAATAAGTGGCCGCTGACCGCGTTAAACAGGGTCATGCTATAAACAGGTTACATTTAGAGTAATTTCCTGCCGTCGCACCTTAGACTGACCGTTACAGACAGGGTCACGTTATATACAGGTGACCACTAATGCAGGTTAGACTGTAATGTATATCGTTTATTTTTCCATGTCTATTTTGCGCCTTTTGTACCCAGGTTTTGTGCCGTGTTTGACGGTTAACTAATGTTAAAGAAACGAAAATATCGGCATAACCTTCACAAATTATGTTAGTAATGTGCATTTTCAGATTATCAAATCAAAACTCTGGTTAATTTTAGAAAATTGACGTACACATGGAATGTCCCATTCTGATTTCATAAGGTACGAGTTGACTAATTCAATATAGGCACAGATGTGAATCTCTGGTAACTGGTGTTGCTTTTCTCGGTAACTCGGCTCAACGCCGTTTATCTTTTTAAAAGATATTTCTTGTTTGCAATATTATTGAAAAAATACTGCGCTACATATATATATATACGAACATGCACGTTCGGTTAATTTCATCGGTAATCATCGCTATATCTGCCTGGTAATATAAGAGCTAGGAATAACTTTACATCCAAAATGCTCCTGGGACTTTAAATCTAATATTTGTCATCTTAACAATACCCGGAAAATAACACAAAGAACATCGTTTTCTCAAAATTTTGTCAAACTCAATTTAAGATTTAAAATGAATTTTAGAACTTACCGCGTTCTTGAAATTTCCGTATGACAATAACCAATGAAACAAACACTATGAACCACGACAAAGTGACAAATTATTGATGCATGTCTGGTCAGTGGTCACCTTTTGTAAGCTTTCATAATCCTTATAATCAATCGCTTTTATGCCGTTGACCTTAAATTGTACTTTTAAAAGGTGTGTTTTTCACCGAACTATACAAAGCAATACAAATAATATTTACTATTCTGTGATTAGCTGATTATAATGCTTTCAGCAGTGATCAAGTGCTGGGGGCAGTATTTATGTTTAAATTTAAATGGTATTACATGTATACACATTTACATCTGCATGTATTACCAATATATAAACATTGATCTGGCCTTGATCAATGGGTCGCCTTGCACCGTGAGTGTGTATTTTCAAACCGCAGGACTGGTCATATTTAGGTGTATATATGTGTATGGCAAAATTCACTTTACATGGAAGTGAGGTCCATAATTTGTTAGAAAATGTTTTGTTTATGCAAGTGTAGACTTGTAATATCACTAAAGGAGTGTATCGTATTAGATAGATCAGTGTCTGTCGAAGCTTGGTACAACGAGTCCGAGTCCAGGCCAAGGATGTTTTTTTTTTTTTTGGCATTCGTGTCTATTCACTAATGACGAAATGCACACGTTTTAATTGTAAGTAAACGTAAAATGACTTCAGGGTTCTGTCTATATGTGAGGGTAGAAAAATAAGTTCGATATAGAAAAGAACCGTAGATGGCTAAACAAATTGTGATAGAAGCTGCGAATGTGTAGAAATTTTAATAAAAATGCAATGAAGGTGCATGTAATTGATTAAACCGTTGCTCTCATTATTGTATATAATATATAGTATTTATCATGAAAAAATGTATATGTTCATATGTATGAGAATTTGCATTGTCGCAGTTATATATATATTTGTGCTTTAAAAATGTACCATATGTCTTGGCTGTATTCACTGTGTTATATGTTAGATGACCAAAGGCAATTGTATTTGCCGATTAGCGGAATAAAACTGAAACTGATTGATGTAAGCGAAGAGGAGGACACTGATACCGATAGCGAGTGTGAGGACTATTCTGACACAGAGCGCAATGAAATTAATAAAATAATTGTTAAACAGACTGAAATGAAAAAAAGTTATGATTATATATATATGACAAAATGTAAATATGAAAAATGAGAACAAGGAACAAGAAATCGAATTAAATCATAATGATAATGAAAAAGTAGCATGGTAATGAAAATCCCCAAAATGAATGGAAATGAACAAAGAACAAAACGAAACTTAAACAATTGCATTTCAATAAACGTGGTCTTTCGGCGACAATACATAAATTGCTCCGAATTCAGACACCTTAACGGTATTTTGACTTTGCATCATTGCACCGCCTGTTGGCGAACGTCTTAATAAAAACGACAAAACTTGGAGGGGATCCGATCAACAGCGACACCTAGTAGCTTTAGCGCGAACTCTTTACACAAAGGTCATGTCTTAGTTACCTCCCTTTATTGTTTAACTTTAGCATGAAATGATCTATATCATGTTGATTCTAGAATGTATAAAATCTTTGATAAATTTATTGGTTATATTGAGAAATAATTTATTTGGTAAATAAATTGCCATATATAAATTCTAGTTCAGTTCAGGTGGTGGTCAGCGATTTATTTATCTTGCATTGATACAGACTTTCCTGTCCTTGCCTATTTGAAAAAGTCTTCTCAGCAAATTTTTAGAGTACTAACGGGAGGTTCCCTTGGTGATAAGCACAATTGAAACACAATAGTGCAGTTTGTCGTTTCCTGACAGAAAAAGTTTTAGCTATATCTCTCATGTATCCAAATTAAACATCGAGGAGAGATAGGCATTGTTTTACCGGAGTGGCTGAAATATACAAATAGCTATTTTTACGAAAATAGAACTTCATATACGAAACTAAATGTTTTGGTTAAATTATGTGTTAGATTGGTAAAAAAGTCCCATCACGTAAACAATTGAATTAGTACATTACTGGCCAGAACTGACTGGATTAAGTATTTTAAAGAATATATTTTTTATGAAACACGTTTTCATCGATTGTGAATTGTTTTGCTATAAACTTTGTATGAGGGTTTATGCAATAAAGAGTGTGAGTGTGTGTGTGTGTGTGTGTGTGTGTGTGTGTGTGTGTGTGTGTGTGTGTGTGTGTGCGTGCGTGCGTGCGGATTCCGCTAAACAAAGTTTTTCTCTTTGAAGCTCAGGCAATTTACCTTAACATGAAAGTTTTCACACACTACCGCCTTCTAGGCTCAGTGCTTTGATTATCCACTATACATGTATTTATAAGAGTATTAATTATAATACTATTATTAACGTTGAAATAGGATTTTCTGATAATAGTAGGATTATCTGTGATGATATCAATAGTTTTCAATGGTAAGCCGATTAAGAAACAAGTAATATCTTTTAAAAAAAAAGATGGTCGACGTAGGTGACGTAATAAACACATTTTGTGTTTCAGAAGGCTCCCGGGCAGTACACTGCTTATTCCGGTACCGAAACGCTAGCCAATAATCAATGACGCTAGATGTCCGGCCCCGGACAACACCTCGTTGAATACAAAAGTTGATCTTCGTACTGTCCAGAAACCTTGACATAACGTGTTCTGTTTTTTCTTTTTTGCAACATGATTTATTATAAATAACTATAATATAAAAAATATACACATTTTGTGTTTCAGAAGGCTCCCGGGCAGTACACTGCTTATTCCGGTACCGAAACGCTAGCCAATAATTTGCAGATTCTGATTGGTCACATTATAACGAAGTTGGTTAGCAACGCGTCCATACCAACGGAAGTTCAAATCAAAAGTATACACTACGTCGAAAAAGTGTTTTTATGTTTAAATTTAAATGTTACTACATTTACCTAACGGCTCCTTTGTTTTTTAAAAGTGGTCAATAAATAACGTATACACCTGGCATATTACATGTATTATTAACATACATGTCAAGTCAAGTCAAGTAATATTTTTTTACAAGTCGGTGTACAAAACAGACAACAGAATATGTGTAATGAAATAATAGCTTTTAACCCAATACACCACACTCTTTCTGCTAGCAGTATGAAATAATAACTTTCCAAATATTACTTTTCCTATTTTGACTGGGAGAGTCAATGAATATGTATAATCATTGATTTAACCGTTTTCAAACGAACGCCTTGCCGTGTCAGTAAAGTCACGTGAGTAATTCATCACAATCATCACTGATTGAAATGCAAAATTAACAGCCAAGTTTATGATCAATTATTTTACATTTCTCATTTTCGTCCTCTAGTGCGATTATTATATAATCTCATGCTCTGGTTCATAACCCGCAAATCCTAGTGAAATTAACGAAATATCAACCAATCAAATCCATTTCTTCAATATTTATCTATAACTCCGGCTGAAGGTGCTACGATGGCGTTTCTCGGTAGCGCTTTGGTATTGTCTTGAGTATTTGTTACATTGTCTCTGTTAAATTGTTGCTCTACTTATCTTAGTATGATCGTGAAAATCTATTGCAAATATATAATTGCAAAGTCACATTGATTACTGTTCAATGACAGTTAACCTTAAAAATGCATGTCTACCGATATTCCAAGTTGATTTGCCCTATTTATGTTGAGGTAACTAATCAAAGGTCAAGGTTACAGAGACATTGCATCTTAAAACGGTTTCCGCTCAATAACTTGAGAAGGCTTTGACCCAGAGGTGTCAAACTTTTGAAGGGACATTAGATACATGTATCATAGGCCCCTACATTCATTTTGAGAACTTAAGAATTTTTGTTGTTTCAAACTAGCAGTTCTGAATTATTTATGCTTTTAACTTGCAGAAAAAAATCACATATAGTTGAGACCCTGATGAGGTAGTGAAATTATTAAAATGTATTTTTTCTGAACCAATACACTTTCCAGTTAGTCTTTTCCAGTGGTTTGCTTCATTCGGCAGGGTATATAACTCCACTGAATTCGAATTTGCTTGTTGTTAAGAGAATTTATGACCCCTATAGACCTCTTATGTCTTCCGGGTCACTAGATTATCATCAACTCCTGGTATTGTAGCTACCGGGGGTGGAGGGAGGCATTTCTTTTTACAAACATCTCTTGTTTATTTAGAAAACGATTATGACCGAAATGGGCATCGGTAAGAGTTATCAACTCTAGCATAAATGGCAACAAACGGCAAGATTTCTAGAAGTACATTATATGCATATTGTACTTATCTGGAGCATGGTTAGTGCAGATTCGACATATTAAGATCGAACCGTTACATCGTTATAACGATGCAATCATTCGTTATCTCGAAATAACATAATCGGTATTATATATAACGAAATAATTATTCATCTCGAAATAAACTTTCGGTATATCAATCACAGTATCACACGATACCTTTAAGAGTTAGACATTAAAACTTAAATATACAACATCTACCTAACTATGAGTTTGGTCACCCTGTTGATGTTGAGCCCAATATTCTGTATACACATGTATGTGTATATTGCTGTCCGAAACTTCACGAAAATACAGTGGTGAGAGAAACTAATCAAAGCGCTGTGAGCGCTGAAGGCCTGGGGGCTATAGGTTAACTCCCCGAAAAACAACTTTTGACCTACGTGTTCTGCGTTGAATCTTACCTAAAGCGCGGGTCGAAATGTGCAGAGGACGAAATTCAATATATGACACAGAATGAATGATTCACAAATATATGGGTGACAGGGAAGTTTGTTTTATTATGAAATGTACGTTAAATGAAAAATAATCACATAGTCAACATTATAAAATGTTTAAGCCAGTACAAATAATTCGATCTGCGCTTTGTACAACTTCAAGCGATATGATCTGATGATGTGGATCGAAAATTATTGTGTACCAATGACAAGACCTTGAAACAGAAATAAACAAAGCAATACCAGCAATGAAATATAAATACAGTACTGTACAATGTGTATAACAGAGAAAACCAAAAATGATTCTGGGTTACCTTGTAGTTGTAATCAGTGAAACCGTTGGGCCTCGACATGCGGCGTCCTCGATAAATGGCGGGTGATTTTGATCACGTTAGTTCCTTCTCGGGAATGTACGTAAATTATATCTTTTTTTAGAGACATTTATTTTTAGGTAAATATATATGTAATCGTTCGTAAATAACAAAGTTGTCAATGAAATAACATCGGAAATTTGAAAATCAAACTACAAACTCTTATATCGAGCTTCGTACGTTTTCGTAAATTTCCGTAAATATCCGTACTTTTCCGTGATATGCATATGATTATCTTAAGTAATCAGCTAACAGCGCATTAATTTCTAAAACAGAAAAAAATGTGTAATGCAGCCCGTAAACTATATACCTTCCTGCAGTCGTTTGAAGTTTTATGTACTATTTTTATTTGTAACATGTTCTTATCATATGCGGCATTCAAACAGAAGATTGATCTGGTCTGTCTTGCACTACTTTCGCATAGCGCATGTTTACAGTTGTTATTCGCACATAGCACGGTTAAAATTCTTGCAGGGTTTGAAATGTGGTATGCTAACTTAGGCCTTGGGGACTTTCAGTCCCCAGGCCAAAAATCACCAACATCAGGAGTTGTATCTCTTAGAATTAAAGAGTAAGTATACAGTCTTAAATCAATGCGATACATACAAGGTTTGTGCTGACTGCCAACTGCGTCTAGCATAATGCTTATATTTTCAGACACTTCCTAGCAGGAACAAAATGTAAATATCTGGAGAGGTAAAACACTCATATCAGTATCTTTGTCGGGAATATAGATATTGCAAGCTCGCCATACTGTATTTATCGGAAGCATGGTTATTACAGACTGGTTATATTGTACTTGTTGGGAGCATGGTAATTGTAGACTCGTCATATTGTACTTGTCGGGAGCATGGTTATTGAAAACTCGTCATATTGTACTTGTCGGGAGCATGGTCATTGCAGACTCGTTATATTGTACTTGTCGGGAGCATGGGTATTGCAGACTTGTTATTTTGTAAGTGTCGGGAGCATCGTTATTGCTGACTCGTAATATTGTACTTGTCGGGAGCATTGTTATTGCAGACTTGTTATTTTCTACTTGTCGGGAGCATTGTTATTGCTGACTCGTTATATTGTACTTGTCGGGAGCATTGTTATTGCAGACTCGTTATTTTGTACTTGTCCAGAGCATTGTTATTGCAGACTCGTTATATTGTACTTGTCGGGTGCATGGTTATTGCAGACTCGTCATATTGTACTTGTCGGGAGCATGGTTATTGTACACTCGTCATATTGTACTTGTCGGGAGCATGGTAAATGTAGACTCGTTATATTGTACTTGTCGGGAATCAGTTAATCAGTTATACATTGATATAAACTAAGAATGACAAAAAGAACCACTGACGTGATCTCCGAGATATGTTACGGTAATGGGTTTGTTAGGGTAAGGCTTGACAATACATGCTGACTTGTGTTCTATACAGCGATAACAAACTGGCCATATCTGATAGACGTCAAAAAATGGTCTGAGTACAGTAAATTTAAGATAAAATTTGTCTTCGCGCAACATAGGAAATTTCTACCAGTTGCTAAAGCATGCGCAGTGTATCCTTTGGATAATGCCTGTTTACTTGAGACAGGTTGAAACCAACTAGACAAACATAAGTTAACACGACAAATGCAGATAATTCATAAATTGGGTAATGTAGCGTCGTAAGTTCTTTTTAATGCCCTATATTACTGTGTACCTAGAATATATTAGGTAAGGTTTTCACAGCAAGATGTGTACGCTGATGTGAGATCAAAGCATCCGGGGCATCTTCTTCGTTTTTTGTAAATACACAACATGTAGTTAACATTATGAAGAACAGTATAGTAAATTGTTGATACATTTTAATTTCTCATATGTAGTGGTGTGTCGCATTGAGAGAGTCATTGTTTGTGACAGCCGATACATGTAGATTTAAATTAGACGTTACAATTTTAGTCATCTAATGTGAGTTACCTACAGTCAAACTTGTCCATGCGACCACGTGTATTAAGCGACCTTTGTCTTTAGCGACCGCTTTTGAATCCCCCCCCCCCCGAGCGTTTTCACACTGTTGCTATTGCATTAAGCGACTTTTGTCTAACCAGACCAGCGACCAGTAATTAGCGACCCATAATCGGTCTTTAGTTCGTATTAGGCAACCATTTATGTGCAAACAGATCATTCTATGGAAACTGACTGCTTTAAAGTTGCATGTAACGTCCAAATTAGACACGGAGGTGTCAAATCTCATAAGGATTATCGTCCATCCTTATGTCCGCAAGTGGTATTTATAGACTTTAGGTACTTTCATGTTCAAACTGTTTTGCTATTTTTGAAAAATTACCACGTGACATAAGTACGATTTTTATGGGAAACGGTTGCCGTCTCCGGTGATGCTTTCTATTAAGACCATTTTATTAAGCGACCAGTTTTGGCCTTTCCCTTGGGCGGTCTCTTTATACAAGTGTGACTGTATTTCACTTTTTTCATTGCCCTCGGTGCGTACGTGTATATATTGTGATGGGTTTATTTTGTCAAATACAGTTGTTTTACAGTGTGTAATACATACAAATATCTGCATGTAACAGCAGTAGTAAATGCGCATAATGTTTGAGAAATGGATTAAACCATATATCTTAAATAATAGTAAGCATTAGCTATACATAGAACATTTAAAACCTCCTCAGCGACTCACGGAATGCATTGGTTAGACCCATTTTGTTTTAAACTATAAATCTAGTGATCATTTTACCTCGGTAACCATTATCAAATCATGAATTAAAAGATATTTTGTTTTGATTGCTTGCTTACAGTTATACTTCTGCATAAAACTTTAAGGACGCATATCAATAAACTGTAAAGTACCATCAGCATTATATCTGTCCAGACATTCATGCCTTCCAGGGTTTACACATGGTAAAAATAAATTTGTTGTGTACAGGGCGTGCTTATTTTTTGCCCCTGTATTTCTCCAGTGTTCTGCATGTTGATATACTTCCTTGCCATATCTATTTCTGACGAATAACCCTGGGTTTCGTGGTACACTTACCCATTGCCCATTAAATAGAACTTTTGTTGGTGTTACACCTGATTTGTTTAGCAAATCGCTGTCCAATAAAGTGCCGGCATTAAAATCACCAAGTAAACCCTTGTATCTTATTGAGTAATGTTGCCGTTGTTTTATCGCACAGCATCTTGGCACAAAGTCGTGAAAGGATAACCCTGCTTTCTTCAAAAGAGGTTCAAGATTCTTACACTTTGTGCAATTTGTGGCTAAAAATCTTACATCAAAATCTGTGTCCCATGGGAGAGTTTTCCCCATTTTTATAGCACCTACAGCTGTTCCTCCGTGTAATTCATACATCACACCCGTCTCGTCACATGCTTTTGTGATAACTTTCACTGCATCATTCATAATCTGTAGTGTACATGGTGACAATGCTTGTGTACGCATTAACTTCTTTAAACTCCCACATGCTAAACTATATGTATCTCCTTTAGGTGTCTGTATTGTATGTAAGTTCCATCTTTCAAGGAAATATTTCCAGTTTGAATTTGAATTTTTCCGAGGCACAGTATTAATGTTGAACATTGAATCAGGACAGACCACTGTCTCCTGACCTTTTTGAAAAATTTGGAGAAACCAGTCTTCAAACAAACCTCTGTCATCATCTAAACCTTGGAACTTATTTTGTTTCAAATACGATGTTGTTGTAACAAAAGGTCCCTGTATGAAATCACAGAACAAGCACTCGTGAAACGACGTGTCATACCCGTCCATATATTTCAACGTGAAATTTCTATATACTGTTTGATGGCATCCTTTCCTCCAGTGCCCATGCTGGTCACGATATGCTCCTCCGGCGGCCACCACGTTCAGACTTTCTATTTCCCGGATCAGTCGTTCTACTCGAGTATCATTGGTCAGTTTATCCGCGGTCCCAGCCACCAATACATAAGGTGTTGTGACCTGTTCTATCAAACTGTTCAAAGCAGATCCTTCATTGGCGTACTTAGCTTTATTTATTTTTACCCAAGGATATTCAACTTTCAGATCTTTAGAAAACGTCACTGAGTTTAAAGCTATCAAAAGTTTTACATTTTTATATGTAGCGTTTACGGACATAATGAATTTCATAACATCATCGACAGAAGAAAAATGGCTTTTGTCCGTGTTAAGGCTGATATATTTCACCACCGTAATAAGTTTATACATAGGTACAGCATTTCCACAATTGGTAGTTTCAAATCCGCCGTAATAGAAGGGATAACTGAAGTCACGAGCGTTATATGTTTCCGGACATACGCTCGTTGGCGCTTTATGAGGTCTTGTATATACCTCATCTGGTTCTATATCCATATCTATAAGTATGTCATCCATGATAGAAATAGCTGCATTTAAATAATCTGACGTCTTAGAGCCTCTAGAGTGTTTGTGAGCTTTGAAGATAAGCTTTGCGAGCATTTTTATTCTTTCGTTTGCTCCTTTTGCCTCAAGTGCCCGTTTAAGTGAGGGAATTCCGATATTTTCAATGCCAGGCGGACGACTTGACAAATGGTTTGCTCCTTTTCCCTCCAGTGTCCGTTTTAGAGAGGTGATTCTTATGTTTTCACGTTTAGGCATACGCACTGGTAAATGGATTGCTCCTTTTTCCTCAAGTGTCTGATTCAGTGAGGGGATTCCTGTGCTCCCGGGGTCAGGCAGACGAAATAACAAAAGGTCATCCGTAAACGTCTGCTCGGCAACAATCTGCAAAAAAGTAATGTGAATATATTGACAAGCTTAGAGAAGATTATCCTGGTTACTTTAACTCGTAATTATTATTTTATATATCAGTTTCATTTTTCCTGTTAATACATTGGCCAAAAAAGAAACTCAAAATAAAATCATACATACTAAAATAATTAAGGAAATAGTTATCATGGGTGGCGCGGACCAGGGTGGTTGGGTGGTTCCTGCTCTGGACTGCCAATCCGGAGTTCCCCGGTTCGAATCCCGGCCGGGGCACGGAAAATTCAGAAACGCTTTTCAGTGTTTCCCATCCATTTAAAAATTAACAGGTAAGAAACCCGAAAGTAGTTTCGCGTGTATCGATGCTATACACTGGGCACGTTAAAGGACCAAGAGGTCATCGGAACTATAAATAATCTAAATTAAGAAGAAATAGTTACCGTTTTCGTATAGCAGAATCTAAAATATACAACCACCAGGAGAAATATGCTAACAAGCAAGATGCCGAGAAATATCCTCCACCTCCATTTTGTTACACACATGTCGGAAACTGAAAAAACACATTTGATTGTGAAAGTTTCTAGATTTAATTATTGGACTTCAAGTAATATACAAAATAATACAGTATTAAGTTGGTATATAGCGATAAACCATTAGCATCCCAATCTTTATTCTGATTGGCCGTGTTTTTCCCGTATTGGTCGAGTTTTGCGAAGTTTCTACCATACTGCAAGCATAAGTTTACCGGAGGTTGCGGGTCGAGCCCCACCGAGGTCACGACCGTACCTCCTCACATGACACCAGTACTGGTTTTTCCAGGAAGCGGACTCGAGAGTGACTCGATAAGCTGCAAGCTTTCTTCACAATCGAGCTAAAATAAATAAGTATAAACTAAGTTTACCAGTATCATGTTTAATATTATATAGTTAATTATGGAACGCCATAGCTGCCTTCTATACACACTTCTTAACTGGTGATGTCTTTTGATATATGGTTTATGTCGTTTTGATAGATGGTGCTGTGGTTTTGATAGATGATGCTGTGGTTTTGATAGATGGTGATGTCGTTTTGATAGATGGTGCTGTCGTTTTGATAGATGGTGATGTCGTTTTGATAGATGGTGCTGTGGTTTTTGTAGATGGTGATGTCGTTTGATTATATGGTTATGTCGTTTGGATATATGGTGATGTCGTTTTGATAGATGGTGATGTCATTTTGATAGATGGTGCTGTGGTTTTGATAAATGGTGCTGTGGTTTTGATAGATGGTGATGTCGTTTTGATAGATGGTGCTGTGGTTTTGATAAATGGTGCTGTGGTTTTGATAGATGGTGATGTGGTTTTTGTAGATGGTGCTGTGGTTTTGATAGATGGTGATGTCATTTTGATAGATGGTGCTGTTGTTTTGATAGATGGTGATGTCGTTTTGATAGATGGTGATGTCGTTTTGATAGATGGTGCTGTGGTTTTGATAAATGGTGATGTCGTTTGGATATATGGTGCTGTCATTTTGATAGATGGTGATGTCATTTTGATAGATGGTGCTGTGGTTTTGATAGATGGTGATGTCGTTTTGATAGATGGTGATGTCGTTTTGATAGATGGTGCTATGGTTTTGATAAATGGTGATGTCGTTTGGATATATGGTGATGTCGTTTTGATAGATAATGCTGTGGTTTTGATAAATGGTGATGTCGTTTTGATATATTGTGCTGTGGTTTTAATAGATGGTGCTGTCATTTTGGTAAATGGTGCTGTCATTTTGATAGATGGTGCTGTGGTTTCGATATATGGTGCTGTCATTTTTATATATGGTGCTGTGGTTTTAACAAATGGTGATGTGATTTTGATATATGGTGCTGGCATATTTATATATGGTGCAGTGGTTTTGATATATGGTGATGTCCTTTCTATATATGGTGATGCTATTTTGATATATGGTTCTGTCATTTTTTTATTACGATGATGTTGAACTATTTATAGATGGCCTAGTTGTTGACCGGATCAGGTTGATGATGGTAAAACTGTTATGACACCGTCAAAAGGGAGACAATTTGGTCGTTAGTTGGTATGAGACGCCTTAATACATTTCCATAGACTTACATTATAAGGGTTTCTTCCGGTGCGACTACCCAAAATCTCACCGACTGCTTTTGTAGAATCATCCTAGTCCCACATAAAAATAACAAAATTTATACATGTTATCCAATTCTTTATGCTAGTAATTTGGAAATATCGTTCTCTGTGCTATATTTAAAGACTCTGAAAAGAAAAGACTACAGATATGACAACTGATATTGAAGCAATTTGACAAATTATTTCAAAGCTCAGCCGCAGCACACGAAATCGTCTCGACCTGGTCATCAATATGGTGGTATATTCTGCATCGTTATGCTATGCAGATTAAAACAAAGCTATACTTTGGTTCAGCAATGGTTGTTTTATTATTTGAAAGAGTTCTAAGTGCGTACAAAAGCAGTCGTTTCAGTCTTTAGGTATGAGACACCTAAATCGGTGAAAACCAGAAGCAGGTTATTTTGTCTTAGGGAACATGCGGACCTACACTATGCGTTTGATTGCTGATCGGCTGAAACTAAGTGGATGCATACAAGAACAATAACTTTGAAATAATCGCTGCATAATAGATCACAAATAAAATATGAAGAGAAAAATCTTGATATAAATTATAATCAAATTATTTGGTATTTGAAAATACTGACATATTTGGTCTGTGACCACTAAAACTGCCACAAAAATGGGGGTGGTGTCATTGAGCCCCAAATTACTGGCATAAAGTATTGGATCACATGTATAAATTTTGTTATTTTTATGTGGGACTAGGATGATTCTACAAAATAAAGTTCATTTCAGCAGTCGGTGAGATTTCGGGTAGTCGCGCCGGAAGAAACCCTTATAATGTAAGTCTATGGAAATGTATTTAGGCGTCTCATACCAACTAACGACAAAATTGCCTCCATTTTCACGGTGTCAAAAGAGTTTTACCATCATCAACCTGATCCGGTCAACAACTAGGCCATCTATAAATAGTTCAACATCATCGTAATAAAAAATGACAGAACCATATATCAAAATAGCATCACCATATATAGAAAGGACATCACCATATATCAAAACCACTGTACCATATATAAATATGCCAGCACCATATATCAAACTCACATCACCATTTGTTTAAACCACAGCACCATATATAAAAATGACAGCACCATTTACCAAAATGACAGCACCATCTATTAAAACCACAGCACCATATATCAAAACGACATCACCATTTATCAAAACCACAGCACCATCTATCAAAACGACACCACCATATATCAAAACCACAGCACCATATATAAAATGACATCACCATATACCAAAATGACACCACCATAAATCAAAACGACATAACCATTTATCAAAACCACAGCACCATCTATCAGAACGACATCACCATTTATCAAAACGACATCACCATCTATCAAAACCACAGCACCATCTATCAAACGACATCACCATCTATCTAAACCACAACACCATCTACCAAAACGACATCACCGCCTTTAAAACGACATCACCATCTATCAAAACGACATCACCATCTACAAAAACCACAGCACCATCTATCAAAACCACAGCACCATCTATCAAAACGACAGCACCATCTATCAAAACGACATCACCATCTATCAAAACCACAGCATCATCTATCAAAACCACAGCACCATCTATCAAAACCACAGCACCATCTACCAAAACGACAGCACCATCTACCAAAACGACATCACCATATATCAAAAGGACATCACCATTTAAGAAGTGTGTATAGAAGGCAGCTATGGCGTTCCATAGTTAATCAATAGCTAATTTCTATTGAACGAGTCCAACATAGGTTTTACAGCTATGTACTACTCCAGTATACTCAGTATAAGTGTACTGAACAATGTTTAATGATCTCTTTACTTCACACCAACTCCATGCAAAACCTTGTGTACGTGTAAGAAGGAAGTAGAATTATCCCGCATAAAGTTATATTGGACGATATGGGTCACGTGAGTACCGATATAGGTTATATGACCTACGCGTCCAATTATAGATCAAAATAGAATTCTTTTTGATTGGCACGTGGTAAAAGTGCTGGAAGGCTATTGGTTACAGTTCATAAGGTGTCAAATAAACTACAATATATCATACAACACACTATAAAAGGGGAATTTAAAAAAAAAATTACATTTGAGCCTCGTCATGAGATGTGCAGACTGGTCTTGATCCAAAGTCATTATGGATTCATGCTAGCCGCAAAGCCCATTATGATAGTTTTCCCATGAAACGGCTCATTTAGTGATTTTATAACACTGAACCATGTAAAATCACACTGTATTTCATATTTATGAATGAATCACAGCATTTTATGCTAAGTAATGAAAGCCATCTACATAATTGTATTTTCATTCAACGATAATTAGGAAAACTGTTTATCCGTATATTCTGTTGAAAATGTGTTTTACGTAGGGGTGTCAATAACCATTTATTTACTAACCGGTTAACCGTTTATTTTTCCGACCGGTTAAACGGTTAACCGATAGTGTCCATTTGTTTTTCGTTTAGAAATAATAAATAGGTTAAACGAAGCTATTTTGCTACCAGCTTACTAGCAAAATCTACAATATTATTTAAAAAGTTTCAGCCTATTCACTTGACATTGAATATAATAGAGTACTGTAACTTCCATACAAAAGGTCGCGACCTATAAAAGAGTTCAATTTTCGTAAATACGGCTTATGCGGCGAAGCGGCCTATACGACATATTTGTTTTTTTTAAGTTGGAAGTTTAATATAAGTTTTAAACATGTAGTTTGCAAAACAAGCACTTACAAGTAAGCCAATGTAAACATACAAATAATGCACAGGGTAATAGGTTTCAATGGTAAAGTAATGTTAAAAATATACTGATTGATTGTGCAAAATCTGAATTTGCAAATTCTAAATGGTTAAAGGCTACAGTCCAACATAAATTAACAGATTTATTTTTAAACGACTGGTTTTCAGTGATTAAAAACTCTAGCATCTGTAGAAATTATAAACTATTCAAACGTAAATTCGAACTTGAAAAATACTTGATAAACACTCCTCAGAAATATTTGCATTACATTGTTAAATTCAGAACAAGAAATCACAGGTTACAAATAGAAATAGGAACTAGGAACAGAATTCCATCAAATCAACGTATTTGTCCTAAATGCAATAACGGCATTGGCGACGAGTTTCATTACCTTTTAGAATGCTCAATTTTTTATTAGACAGCAGAAAAACTATCTGAACAAGAGCTGTCCCTCACAAGTGACGAATGCCCCCGAAAGAGGTGCCTCACAGTCTGTGTCCTCTCCATGTGCTCAATAAATGTGCTATGTAATTTTAAAATCCTTCCATGCATGACAGAGTAATCATGCATACAGTATTCCATTACTTTAAACACTAAGTGTGACCTTGACCTTTGAGGTAGGGACTTGGGTCTTGCACACGACACATCCGCTTGGTGTGCTAGACATTTGTGCCAAGTTATTTTAAAATCCTTCAAAGCATAATAAAGTTATAGTCCGGACACAAATGTATGCATATATACAGGATTCCATTACCTATAAACTCTAAGTGTGACCTTGACCTTTGTGGCAGGGATGTGGGTCTTGCACGCGACACGTCGTCTTGATGTACTAGACATGTGTGCCATATTATTTTAAAATCCTTCAAGGCATGACAAAGTTACAGTCCGGACACGAATGTGTGCATATATGCATATATAGAGGAATCCATTACCTTCAAACTCTAAGTATGACCTTGACCTTTGAGCTAGGGACCTGGGTCTTGCACGCGACACGTCGTCTTGATGTGCTAGACATGTGTGCCAAGTTATTTTAAAATCCTTCAATGCATGACAAAGTTACAGTCCGGACACGAATTTGTAAGTGGGGACGCACGGACGGACGGACAGACGGTCAGACGGACAGACGGTGCGATTTTAATATGCCACCCTTCGGGGGCATAAAAATAAGTATAACAAAAGACCAAATATCCTTCATTTTGATGAAATTATGAACAATAATGTAAATAAAAAGTATAATATAGAAAGATCTGTGAGTTTATTCAAGAAATTATCTGTTTGTTCTAGAATTTCTAGAAAAAGTTCACACAGAAGCACTGATGTGGTTACTCTCTCACTTTCTTTTAAAACATATCATATTGATATTACATTGTATTTATCAACCGTCATTAAGTAGTATTGTTATACATGTAATAGCCTCGATTTTTATATGATGATTCAGTATGTTTATCTCATATTTGTCATTGTCATTTATTTACATGACTTGAGTGAAATAAACCATTTATTTAGTATCGAAAAAGGTTAGTGACAGAGAATGGCAAACTGTTAAATCAGTCCGATTACTTCGCAATGCATTTAGCATTGGTTTGAAAACATTATGATTGTAGAATTGCCTTGGGCATATCAATATTTACGCAATAAATTTCAACTTGTGTGTGATATTACGATTTGGCAGGAACAATAACAATTTCTCTGGTTTTCCACATTACTATATACGTGGCTTCGCTACTTTCGATTTTGGAATTAATAAAGTTTGTAACCCCGTAGCTGACCCAGAAAGACCTTCCGTTTTTCCCAAGGTCTCTGTTTCCAGTACATTTTCCTAAAAAAATGTTATTCGTACATTTAAAAAAACATAGATTTATAGAAAAAGTAATGATAGAACTGTGTTCTTTTTAATATAAATCAGTGTTGACATATTCCTCTTTCATATTTTGGACGCTTCTTAACTTTGACAGAAAGAGTTTCTTATTTTTTGCAATATCATTGACCAAAAATACTATTATCTAAACATGCATGTACGTGCATCCCTTTTTGATGTTATAAATGGCACGTTTCCGTACAAATAACAGTCAATTTTGCCGGTAATATAGATATGGTAACCACAAAAGCTACAAGTAATTTTACGTCAAAAGTGCTCCTGGGACTTTAATTTGTTTAAATTCAAGATATGTCATCATAAAAATAACGTAGAAACAATATCAAGAAACGTGTTGTCTCAAAAATGTATATAACTCAAATATTAGATTTAAAAAATGAATTTTAGAACTTACCAGGTTCTTGAAATTTCCGCATGACAAATAACATATACAACAAACACAAATACAACTAAATGCGATCCACGACAAAGTGACAATGGATGTATTGTCTGGTTAGTGGTCACCTTAGGAAACTTTCATAATCCGTATAATCAATTGCTTTTATGTCGCTGACCTTAAAATATACCTTTAAAGCGCAATGGCCATATTATGGTGTACACCGAACTTTTGAATTATACAACAGCAATACAAATAATATTTTATAATATCATTCTATGATTATAATGCTTTCAACAGTGGTAAACCGATTAAGATCAAGTGCTGGGGGGCAGTATTTATGTTTAAATTTAGATGGTATTACATGTATACACATGTTATATGTGCATGTATTATTGATATATAAACATTGATCTGGCCTTGATCAATGTGTCAACTTGCTGTGTCAATAAAGTCCCGAGAGTGCGCATTTAGTTTCAAATTCATCGTACTTCATAATCATCACTGATTGAAGTGCAAAATTTGCAGACAAGTTTATCGTCTATTGTACATGACGAATATAAAAAAATATCAACAAAAACTCTCGATTGTAAGTGTTTGTGTTTCATCATCACGGTACATGTAGAAGAAATAATTTAACATCCTAGTTGGTGGAAAGATAAGCATATTGATTTGGCGCAGTGATAAAGATGTTTCGCGGGCGAAAACATTTGAACAATTGATCATGAGTTGTATAACGCATTTTGTACTCTTAGCATGTTACCTTAAAAAAATAAAGTTATTATTATTATTATTATTATTATTATTATTATTATTATTATCATTATTATAGCAGAGAACTATCAAAGCAACAGTTCCATGAAATTTGATTATAATTGCCCATGTGTTTAAGGAGATGTCGCTTAAAGATATTTCTAGCTTTCACTAGGCCCATGTATACATCAGGACAAAACTGTTTAATTTAAGTTGTAGAAAACCATCCAAAGAACAATCTTGTGGAGTCTTGGTTGAAATTGGCTCAGCGGTAAAGATGCAGATTACGTTTAAAGGTTTTCTATTTTTAGCTCTGTTTGCCATTCTAGCAGCACCCTTTGTGCAATTTAGAAGATGACTCCCCATGCGACTTTTAAGTGACATTTGGTTGAAATTAGACAAGTGGTTAAGGAGAAGGTGCTGTTTTAGGGTGTTATATTTTTAGCTTTGGTGGCCATTTTGTGTAGTTGACCTAAACGACTTGAACAAGTTTGGTAGAGACCGTTCAATAATATTTCCTGTGAAGTTTGGTTGGAACTAGCTATGTGGTTTCAAAGGAGATACCGTTTACAGGTAAAGTAATTGTTATCGAATGACGCACCATGCCGGGCTACGGACCATCAAGCTGTCACAATAGGTCACAATGCCGGGCTACGGACCATCAAGCTGTCACAATAGGTCACAATATGAGCACAGAGTGCCCAGGTGAGCTGAAAACGTAAAGAAGCATCTTCTGAGAACACTCTGACGTCATCAGTATCATATGGTTGCCTCAACGGACTGTTTTCGATATGACATGAAGCAGGGCGTGGATTCTGTGTTTGTCCTATGGTACTTTTTCCAGGTCAGCTGACATAGTGATAATAAGATAATTTAAGATAATTAAATGTTTTGTTTAGGAAAAATATAAAAAATATATATAATGCAATTTTCTCAGACTTTAGCTTACTTGGACCTTTTTTTACATAGCAAACTTTAGATAACTCAACACGTTGGAAGAGAAAATGTATACCTTTATGGTATTACATTGACATTGTACTAACCGCCATATAAGTTAAATGTGTGTAGATGCTATTGAAAAGCATAAATAAACTTAATAATTTTCTTCATTTTTATCTTTTTGTTTCTAACCTTTTTAAAACATGCACACCATCATTTATAATAAAAATCAAAATAGATAAAATAAAACTATTATCAACTTTTAAATACTGTAAAGGTAGCTATGCAGTAGATGATTATGAAAAACAGAAGCTAGGCTATCATACTGCGAATACACAGGTCTGTCTGGACCCCTGTCTGGACCCCTGTGGCCACATACCACACAGTCTTGTTCAATTGTCTTTAAAATAGCACGTAGTCAATCATGCATATATATGTATAAATTAAACGCCGCTACAGAGCGTAATCCGATCGTACCGCATATATACCTCGCCAGAGGGCGGCGGACCTAATAAGCACGAGTACGAACCGAAATATGTAAGCGTAAGTTATTGAAGCATAACTCTCATGCCACATTTTATAATTCCGTTAAAGGGATAAAATACGCTATGTCAAACGAAAAAAGGAAGTATTACGTGCATCAGTTTACTACGGAAATGAAAGAATCCTCTTTACATATTAATGTAATATCTTCTATGTAACGGCACAACTAAATTATGGTTTATTTTCTGGAACAGATATGAAATGAGTATTCCACTTGCTCTAATCATGTGGAATGTTGCAGCTTTCCGACTTTTTTTTATCCGGTACCAACGATAAAACTTTAAAATACATAGTTTCGAACTTGTGAAACAAGAGCATAGAAGCTTTCAAGCTTTACGGAGGTTTAAACGAAAACAAAACGAAAGGATTGCATCACTTTAATAAATATAAAAATAAGTCTACTTTTCTTTCATCATAGACAAAAGAAAAATTATCATTCACTTGCTAAAATGTTAACACAATCAATTTCATTTGTGAATTTAATTTTAAGGTGTTGATAGAAATACATTAGACAGTACAAAGTTGTTGTATAGGGGGTCAGATGAGATGTTTCAATATTGAGAAAAAAAGGAAATTCAAAATTGTCATAAATGTAATTTTTTTCACCATGCGATAAAACAGTTACAGGATAGAAAACTCGGTATAATGGGCATATAACAGAATACATATTATGTACTGGGGCTATATAAATGGAAGGTCTGTGGAAAAAATTGAGGCAACTTAATGTCATAAAGTATTGGGTAACTAGTATAAATTATAAGGGTTTTAAACCTAAGGACAATATATATGTGTGTATATATATCAGAACTACATCTGTAAAAATATGTACACATCCGTATTTAAATTACACCATGTTACACTGATGATTTAATCTGATTACAGTAAACTTCGTACATAACGAACCCCTTGGTTTCCATTTAAATGAGTTCTTTATATCCGGAGTTTGTTATATTCATATTAATAGTATTTTCATATTAAGTAAAGAAGGAAAAAACCTCGGGTCAAGAGAATTTGTTCGAAGTATCCGGAATTTCGGTATATCCGGAGTCGTTATATACGGAGTTGACTGTATATTAGTAGGAACAAACAAATCTTGCATAAAAGCAGTGATCGAGAGATAATGGGGGACAACTTAATGAAGTCGCCAGGTCTTTCCATGCATAGATTATTGCCCTTTGTGAATGTTTTAATCAAGACGTGAAAGGTTAGGACATTTAAACATCAAATTTCAACTGCAATCATGTCAGTATACTTTATCGAAAAGTTAAGTTTGGGCGAAACATTTCTTAGCAATTAATGAACTTAACCCATCTAACTTCCAATTTGGGAAAATCTAGTTCCTTGAATAGGGGTGTTTTGAAGAAATCTTGAGCAGACGGCATTGTTTTTGTCGTCTGCTCGTGTGTTTCACTTATATTTTACTAGACACTATGTACAAATGCGTTAATGGGCAGTCCGTGGTTCTTAATTTAGTAAATTTTTATGTTATTTCCAGGAAAATGTTGTAAACTCTGGCAGTTGCGGGTTCGAGCCCCACTGGGGCCACGACTGTACCTCCTCATATGAAACCAGTTCTGATTTTTCCAGGAAGCGGACTCGAGAGTGACTGGGTAAGCTACAAGCTTTCTTCACAATCGAGCTTAAATAAATTAGTATAAACTAAGAACCGTTGCACGGGGACGAGGATTCTAAGTAACGTGGAGACCAACATAACAGCATATTGAATATTCTTAGTGAACCTGCAACTTTAATGCCTGCTAAAGTCAACGCAGCCGTTACGTTTTTCTTAATCGTTGTGTCAATGTTTATAATGGTCTCCATGACAACTTCACCGTTTCGTCGTAAAAAACATTTACAAAAATGTTAAACGTTTCGGGTGGTGATTCATCTGCTGTAATGATATTATTGGAATCTGAGACAAGAGCGCCCAATCAAGTTTCAGTTAACATCATTGCTTTAGTTATCAAATTTGTTCTTCACAGTAGAATACATCATTCGCGTCGTAGTTGTCCCGAACAGAATTGAGTTTATGTTTTCTTTTCTTGGAGTGCTATGCTTCGGTGATACTTACTTATTGATCTCAATGTTACAGTGTTTGAACGCAAAGGAGTTTCTCGGATACTGCTTGCTCAGAGGGTTCTCGAACATTTCAAAACAGAAATGAATACAGATGTTATTGTAAGCACGTTCACAGCTAGTGTTGGAGAACTGATGTTCGTTTCAAGTCTCTTTGCTATTGGATTGGTACTCTTGCATTTGTGTCTCACGGTCTGTTTCGTTATAGAGACTGGAGGTAGCTCCGCAGAATTCTCTCATTTCCAAAGTACTCCAGAAGCTTGCTACTGGGCCAATATAACTCTCACAACAGTGGGTTACGGTGATGTGCTTGCAATCACGCCAGGAGGGAGAATCTTTAGTGCTTTCACTTCACTCCTCGGTTTGGTCATAATTGGTTTTCTTGTATCTGTATTGGTTAAAAATTTCATGGAATATTCTAAACAGATTCAGAATCGCATTACATTTCATGGTGTGGCGCATGAATACAAAAATGAAGTAGAATGTGGCCATCTTATATCTTCTTCTGCCGTTGGCCAGAATGTCTATCTGTCGCTTTTGCAACAGTTTAAAAAGTAGACTTAACTTCGAGGGACCACAAAACAGAGCAAAAAGAGTACCAAAATAGTATACATGATAGAAATCTATCGGATATTTGTTGTTGTTGTTTATGCTAAAACATGTAAACCTAACATTTGTTTGACATGTACGCCGTACTTGTTTTCCTGGCAGTCTAGAGGAATGTTTGTGACATGTGTAACAAATTGCTCCAATTTCTGAATAATAGTTTCTGTCATGAGCATAAGGTGCAGATAGAAATATCCGTCACCGAGGGTAACTGTTTTGGCGGGAACGGGGCTCTGTCGAGGTTCCGCAAAACAGTTACCCGAGGAGAGCCGAGTTCCCGCCAAAACAGTTACCCGAGGTGACGGATAATTCCATCTGAGCCAAATGTCTCATGATGGAAACTTTTTCTTGAATACCGTCTTACACTTTAAAGAAGATTTTTAAAGGCAAACTTATCAAAATGATGAATTATCATAAAACTCAAACGATATTCCGACGTTGTGTTTATGAAAGTGACGTCACAATGTTTATAACGTTGCGTCAGTTTGTTTGTTAGATGTGCTTATGGTCCATCATCCTTTTTCAAGGTATATATACGGTACGACCTTTAGAGAAAGATACAGATACAAGGGAATCCGGGTACCAGACCCTAGCTCTTTTACGAATAGACCCCTCCGTTCTTGTTTACATGCCCGGTGTAAAGCACCGATACACGTGAGACTACCTCTGAATTTCTAACCAGTTCTTCTCTAGATGGGTGGGAAACACTGAAAAGCGTTTCTGAAATTTCCAGTGCCCCGGCCGGGATTCGAACCGGGGACCTCCTGATTGGCAGTCCAGAGCGTTAACCACTTGACACCTGCACCACCCTATATAACGTTACGTCATAAGTAATTCACGAGAGTAGTCAGGCATAGGAGGGGTGCAAGACCGGTGTTTCCGGCATGAGCAAAATCACCGGAAATGCCGATCCGATAAGCAAGAATATCGTGTGACGTAACAAAATTGTTTGGTAGCGACCTCAATCTTTTTTACTGAAAGAAAATCAATACATGTACTTGTTTGCTTTTTAAAGTGTTCTGTAGCGTACAAATCATGTACCGGATCAAGTGTATTTATTTTTTATTTTGCTTTTGACCGGCCGATGGAGACTTTTCCAAATTATTCTTCTAAACCAAAAAGCAGTTAGACTATATTTTAGTGCTGCAACATGATGAGCAAATGAGGCCTATTTCTAGAGGTAACCGGGGCACCCAATACCACATTTTGTATTATATATCAAAATGACCGCCAGGGTCTGTAGTTTCTGAAACTGCTTGTTGCAGTTGCCAAATCCGTGCCGCA
This sequence comes from Saxidomus purpurata, assembly GCA_022818135.1. NCBI lineage: Eukaryota > Metazoa > Mollusca > Bivalvia > Venerida > Veneridae > Saxidomus > Saxidomus purpurata. The sequence goes on from JAFMSR010000015.1 coordinate 1,148,194, forward strand.
ACATGAATATCAGGGTGTAATTTACGTTACCCCTAAAATCTTAAAACAAAAGAAAAGAAGTTCACACTGAGTTATTACTCTGGTAACGCATGATATATTAGTAATTACATCATATTTGATAATAACAATTTGTGTACATAAATTATATCCATTCAAATTCTGTGTTTGACCATAGTAAAACATACGAGTGCCAAGTACTTTACATGACCTTACGTTACAAAATATTGTAATATAGATTTTATCATTTGTTATGATAAAGTTTGATTATTGGTACAGATCAATGAAATAATCAACTAAGTCACACATTTTCTTTCTAATGAACACAGATTAGAATCCACATAACATGTACTTTACGCTATATCAATGTTAAAATACGTTACTTTTGATAACATAATATTAAGAAAAATGACAACATTGACGACAACTGCTTAACTTATAAAATACATTTGATATATGACATTTGCGAAATGATTTACTCTAACACATGTTATGAAGTGAATAAATCTGACATATGGAGCAGTGTACTTTACGTTACTTTACGTTACTATAAGATAGAAATGCACCATACAATAGCCTTAACTATTGAGGTGCAAAGTGCATATTTTCTCATTTAATATGTTTTTTGTAATCTTTATAGTAGTAAAGATAAGAATTGAAACAAATGCATTTCACATAATCTTTCAGCTCAACATAGATCTAAATTCTAAATACATCTTACATGTACATTTAGTACAGCAGATATATGACGGTTTACTATGTTACCATCACAAATTTTAAGATACAAGTACATTGTATGTAAATTATTCAAACAGGTTCTAAAAAATTAAAGACTCCCACATTTATCACAAAGGTCAATACATGTCATTTCCTATGGTTTGTTACACTGTCTTCATCAGTCAGATCTTGATTTGTAATTTACATGACTCTGCATTACTAACTTAATAGCATAGATAGGTTATACTGTAGATTATTTATTGGTATGTATGTTCATTTAATGACAAATCATAAAATACTGACATGTTTTTGAAGTTGCTTACACCCAACTTAATTTGAGAAAAGGACGTGTCAAGAAGCACTGAAATTTACATTACTTTACGTTATATAATAAAAAATAAAAGGTAAATATTTATGAAATAAATTGTAAGTGTCTGGCAAGAATATGCTAGTTACTGCATAAGAAAGAGTATCGGTTCGAAACTGACGGTTGGATTTTTGCACACTGATTGTAGTTTATACTTTGTTGCTAGCCATATGCAATAATGAAAAACAAGATGATTATGGTTATAGACGTTTAACCGTCAAATGAATAGAACATATATACAATTGAAAAATAAGCAAATGATCATTTTGTTGATATTTCGTTTTATTCATGATAAATGAGCATTCAGTGGGATTATAAGTTAGAAGATTACTAGGTAAAATATGAATATCTTAATGCCAGCAAATAAAAGAAAATAATGAAAAATCAACACTTATGCACAATCTTTTATTAATATTATCTGAATTTTTTTTCTTTTTATTCATCAATTTAGATCGAGTAACGTAAATTACATAACTCTACTGAAGCTTTTTGCAGAACAAAATGCTAACCATTTTGAATATGCAAGGCCATAATTCAAACCTGTGAATACAGACATATGTGTGGTTAACATGTATCAGTGGGTGCCTGTAGCTTCATTTTATCAGTGTTTAAGTGCACTCAAATGAATGATTTCTTTTCAGTGACTACTTCCTTTGTGTTCTTATTCCACCTAGAAGAAGTACCTTGTTAAGGAGCACATTGATTGGTGAAGAATTTTACTATCCCACAACATTTTATAACACGGATTATTTAATATTTAGGTGAATGTATGACATTGTAGCTTTACTACTGCATAAGATTTGAAAGAGTTATGAATCAAAACGTTTATTTAGGTCCGTGATTAAAAGTAGTATTTTGTAGTTTACTTTACACAGAAATGTACGATAAAATATATTAAAGTCTGGATTATCAAATTTATCAATGACTGTATTGTTTACAGATAATGAATTCCAGGAATTTTATTTTTGAATTGAAATTGAAACGACTGCATTTTGTTACATGTTCTGCTGCGCTTAATTTGTTAAATTACTGTTGCTTTCATAAGTTTTCATATAGTAACATAATATACACTGCAAAGTACCACTGACGGTTAAATGAATGAAGTGTTTAACATTAAATGTGCATTTAATGCGCTGCTTGGATAAATTCAGTGGCGCATGCATTAGTTTAATGCTTACTGTATATATCAATGTTTAATTCTTATCACTACTTGTAACGTAATGTTAAAATACTTTGAAATTGAGTAAGCAGTAAGCTTAACATAATGGGAGATGTACTTCTTTTCATTATCACACAACGTGAAGAAGTCACTTAAATTGCACCATAATAATGAGATGAAATGTACTTTGTATAAATATACTTCGATTAGATGATATAAATTCACAAAAGTTACATAATACTGTGAACCTGATGTATTACAGAACAGAACAGAACAGAACAGAATCTTTATTTCCTCCTCACGGGAGATTGACATGTTACATGTCATATATGGATTACAAAACATAAATACAATATATACAACTTACAAAGCAATCAAAGACATACAAAGAATAAGATAGGTACATGATTACGATTGTCTGTTTCCGTGCACGGGGTAACTGTCCTCTAATTACATATAGTTATTGAGACATTCAACTACATACTCAAATAAGATCGTGAATATTACGTCTATCTGGGAATCCGGGACACACGGTCCATTTTCATATTTTGCACCTAGGAGATACAAGAAGAACATTTTCGAGTCTAGATGTTTTAGATTCAATATAAATTCATCATCGCAGAAATAGCGGAGTTTACCATACAGCAACTCTCGTCTATCTGCACTAATGGTACAACTTGCAATTACGTGCGTTAAGCTGTCGCTATAATATTGGTTGCAAGAACTACATTTTTCAAGCAGTGGATATAATGGACGAACCCGGATGTTTGCGATAATTTCAATTAAGAGCTTATGGTGCAGACTTTTACCAATAGTGTAAATGAAAGCAGGCTCTATAACAGTATGTAGAGTTTTAAAATAGTCAAAGTCTGCGTCTCGCGCCACAGTCGTGTTTCCACTAACGATATAGCTACTGATACTTTGGACTTCCAAGTGTGTTTAGACGGTAGGATTCGTCGGGAAATAAAATTGTTAATTATAAAACATAAGTTGTATTTTTCTAGTATCTTACATATATCAGGAATATACCCTGCACTGACGGTTTTACGATCGCGTAAATACAAATGATACTTTCTTACGAATATTTGTAGTGTGATTGTGTCAAATGGAAGTGACAATATTTTATGAAGGAACAATAGTTTTCGCTTTTCTACCTCGCTGGACAACCGATATAACCCCAACATAGACTCACACATGTCTGATCTTGTACGAGTTGGCAAGCCTTGTATTTTTTTAACCACAAAATGTTGAAAGCGATTCAAAATATTAATATCTGTTTTGGTTAAATCATTCAACAATTCTGAGCCATAGAGTACTATTGGTATTATTATTTTCTTGTAAATATTAACGACAGTTATTGGGTTAACTCCATGAGGGTGTAACCCCATACCAGTCATGGCGAAAAAGGAATTCTTTCCTTTTTGACACCGGTCTTCTATCCGACGTGACATTTTCATATTGCTATCTTGCAATATGCACATGCGCTAGAGGGACTTTCCTTAAGTTTGTATAAGAGTTCATCAATATATATTAAGTAGAACAAAGTAGAAAGAACCCCTCCTTGACGAACCCCACGTGTCACCTTGACCGAACGGGACATAAGTCCCTGCATACGAATAATACATGAAAGGTTGTTATATGAATTCATAAGCATACGTATGACTTTACCGCTAATACCTAATTGTCCTATCTTGTAAAATAACCCAACGTGCCATACTTCATCAAAGGCCCCCTTTATGTCCAGAAACGACACCATCACATCGGAGTGTCGTTCTGATAGATAGTATACAGTTTCCTGTAGGTTAAATGCTGCAGTTAGGCAACTAAACCCTTTCTGGAAACCTTGCTGCTGAGGACATGGAAATGTTGGTGAGTAGATTTGAAGGAATGTCCCCATTCTATTTAACCATACTTTTTCGAATAATTTATTTAGACAATTTAGTAAAGATACCGGACGGTAACTGTTTGGGTCTATTTTGCTTTTACCGTTGCCTTTATAGATAGGTATGGTGACGCTAGTTCGCCAGGAGTCCGGTATGTATTCGTGCTTTAGCACTGAATTGAACAGGGCTACTACAGCATAGATTAGTGCGGGTGGGTGTTCATTGCAAACTTTATCAATCCCAGGGGCTTTTCTTACTTTTAAATCTTTTATAATGGGTACTAATTCTTCGTACGTAATCGGTGTCGTTAACGTGTAATCATGTCTACCCATTTCTTTATTACAATAGTCAACTAGTGTTTCCTCAATACGCATGTCGAATACTGACCCTGCATTATGCTTCTGAAATACTGCTTGGTAGTGCATGCGAAAACCGTCAATGATGTCGCAGTCTGTATATACCGAGTCATTGATATGAATAGTACATACTTCAGACGGCTTATTTTGACGTTTTCTCAGAATTTTCCAAAATAACCTGTAATCAGTTTCTGCCGCTTGGTCTAATTCATTGATCACGTGTCTTAAATATTTGTTGGACTCTAGTCTTTGAATGCGCCTAAAGTTTGATTTTGCTGCTTTATATTGCCTGAATGATAAATGCTCGTTCCCTCTCGGACGGCCTTCTAATAACCAAACCCGCCGCAAGCGCTTGATTTTTTGTGGGCATCCTTTACAGCCTGTGACCAGTAGGGTTTGGCAAACGAATTGAATTTTGACTTAGGTAATTTCTGTTGTGCATTTAAGACCGCTTGCACGATGACATTATTAATCTCATTCGGCGATTGTTTCAGGGCTACGCTTAGGTCCTGTGATAGTATTTCAGTTAAGGCATGCTGATACGTGTTCATGTGTTGCTCTGTACACTTATTCCACGCTACGCACGATACTGGCTGGTTTGGTATGACTCTAAAATTACCGAGTACAATCTGAGTACAGATTGGTAAATGGTCGGAAGTAAGAATTTCTGATTCTGGAATGATATACGTTTGACGGACACTATCTGTAAATGTTTGTTCAACTATATGATCGATTGTACTTCTGCTATGAATGTATGTGTAATATGGTCCATTAGATGGATTCAAACTTGTGAGGTTCTTTGTTTTAACAAACATACTCAAGCAAGCAGATTTTGTATAACGTTGTACGGAATCATTGCAATTTTTTACTATTTCACTATTGAAGTCTCCGGCGAATAGCACGTTACCTCTTTGACAGTAGGTGCAAAATAATGACTGTAAATCACTAAGAACAGTTTCGTAGTTTTCGATATTGTTTTCGGCGGGCATGTATACACAGAATAGAACAGTAATCAGCATTTAGCGTAACAGTATATAACTTCGGTAAAGTATGATGTATACTATCGTAGTAATGTAAATTATATGTTAGTCACATTCAATTAATGAAATATGTTTAGCATTTGTCAAATTTAATGGATCAGGTGTGATTTCAGAGAAAGCTACGTTAAAAATATTTGACACACTCGTATATATTATGGTATTATGTCAATATCTGTTGTAAACAAAGATGTATTCAAATTAGTCACACATAATATTCCTAATGACATGGGTTTTAATCCTTATTGTCTGTACATTGTATTATATCATTAATAAAAATGTTACTTTTTACCTCAAAACGTCAATGGAAATCACATAGTGTTCAGTTCAAAGAAAATGTTGATCCATTAAATTTGACAAATCCTAAACATATTTATGCATTGAGTGTGACACATATATTATTTAAATTACTTTACGATACTTTAAGATTGAATGTGTACTTTACTTTTTGATAATAAGTCATAAATAAATAGTTTCTTATTTTCTATGTTCATGATGCTTACATATTTGTAGCCACTAGCCAGTGAATGAAATTGTATATATTACGTTACCACTTATATATGATACCCGACTATATTATCGTATATGACATTGAGATACATACAAATACAAAAACATCTTAATATTATATAATCTGTGTTAGGCCTAAAAAGTAGTCTGTTTCTTCCATAAATATTACATTAAAGACCTTGAAATAGCTGAAAACTGTTATGGGTACTCATCAAATTACAAAATCACACTAAAAAAAATAAATAAAAAAATCACCTATCTACCGACCCATCTTTTTTCAGCATGTAACAAGAAACAGAAATATTTTTAGGCCTTATAAAAGGTTGTGGGATAGTAAAAGTCTTCCACAATTAATGTGCTCCTTAACGAGGTACTAATTCTAGGTGGAATAAGAACACAAAGGAAAAAGTCATTTAAAGGGAACCTTTCATTTTAGTATGTGACAAAATGAAGCTACAGGTACACACTGAAACAATTTAACCATACATATGTCTTTATTCAAAGGTTTAAATTACCCATCAAATTACAAAATCACACTAAAAATTTTTTTTTTAAATTACCTACCTACCGACCCATCTTTTTTCAGCACGTTACAGGAAACAGAAATATTTTTAGGCCTTATAAAAGGAAATAGTCACTTAAAAGGAACCATTCATTTGAGTGCACTTAAACACTGATAAAATGAAGCTACAGGTACACACTGATACACGTTAACCACAAATATGTCTTTATGGTGGGGGGGTGGTGTGGCGTTGTTTTTTTTTTTTTTTTATTCACAGGTTTGAATTATGGCCTTGCATATTCAAAATGGTTAGCATTTTGTTCTGCAAAAAGCTTCAGTAGATTTATGTAATTTACGTTACTCGATCTGCATTGATGAATAAAATAGAAAAACAAATTCAGATAATATTTATAAAAGATTGTGCATAAGTGTTGATTTTTCATTATTTTCTTTTATTTGCTGGCATTAAGATATTCATAGTTTACCTAGTAATCTTCTAACTTATAATCCCACTGAATGCTCATTTATCATGAATAAAACGAAATATCAACAAAATGATCATTTGCTTATTTTTCAATTGTATATATGTTCTATTCATTTGACGGTTAAACGCCTATAACCATAATCATCTTGTTTTTCATTATTGCATATGGCTAGCAACAAAGTATAAACTACAATCAGTGTGCAAAAATCCAACCGTCAGTTTCGAACCGATACTCTTTCTTATGCAGTAACTCGAAATTAGCATATTCTTGCCAGACACTTACAATTTATTTCATAAATATTTACCTTTTATTTTTTTATTATATAACGTAAAGTAATGTAAATTTCAGTGCTTCTTGACACGTCCTTTTCTCAAATTAAGTGAACATACATACCAATAAATAATCTACAGTATAACCTATCTATGCTATTAAGTTAGTAATGCAGAGTCATGTAAATTACAAATCAAGATCTGACTGATGAAGACAGTGTAACAAACCATAGGAAATGACATGTATTGACCTTTGTGATAAATGTGGGAGTCTTTATTTTGTTAGAACCTGTTTGAATAATTTACATACAATGTACTTGTATCTTAAAATTTGTGATGGTAACATAGTAAACCGTCATATATCTGCTGTACTAAATGTACATGTAAGATGTATTTAGAATTAAGATCTATGTTGTGCATTTGTAATGTATTATTACATGGATATAGCGTAAAGTACATGTTATGTGGATTCTAATCTGTGTTCATTAGAAAGAAAATGTGTGACTTAGTTGATTATTTCATTGATCTGTACCAATAATCAAAATTTATCATAACAAATGATAAAATCTACATTACAATATTTTGTCATGTAAAGTACATGGTACTCGTATGTTTTACTATGGACAAACAAAATGAGATTATAAATGCGTAATATAAGAATAAAGAATATAAAATATCAATTATACACTAAAAGATACGCTTCAACATAGAAAACACATGTGAAACTGTATATTTACTACTAGGCATGAGAAAAGGGAGAAAAGCATTTATAATTACAGGAACGTGTTTTTTCAATATTTTGACTTTTCCCTGAAATGACACAAAACTGACTGAAAAAGAATAGTGTACATTACCGTTTTAATCAACATGATTCTAACGACATTGAAAAGTTTATAACAAGAGGTTATTACCACGGGGTTAGTGATATTGGCCCCTTTACAGTTACTTATTACTCAGTTTCACTTTCCTGACTGATACACAAACAAGGCTCTATGAGGATCTTAACCTAAATGCGTCAAGTACGTTTGATTTACTTCCACGATATTTTTTTCTAATGCTAAAGCTCTGTCGAATGAAATACAACCCAAGAAAATAAATGAATTTATTTTGAAAGTTTACCTTAAGTTGCTAAATTTCTGATACAAAAACAAGTTTGTTGAAGTAAAGCATCTATAACGACAAAAGGTCATGTAAATTAGTTTCATGAATAATATATAATATGACAACATCAAATGAAAAATGTCTGCAATTATTTCATATCGCTATTACATATATACTCAATAATTATCATTTTGACATTAGCTTCGAGCGTGAACTATCAAAAGAACTCTTTGAAAATCTTGATAATTATACTCCGGGAAAAGTTCACAGTGATTGCTGCAAATGCTAGGGTGAGCAGTGGTACTTATTGAAATCGTATAATAATACGAAATAAGTCTCTTAAAACTGTTCTATAAAGAAAGGAAAATTACATATAATTTACAAAATGGAATTAATGAGCTTACATATTGGATAAATTACCGTGAGACAAACCAGTTCGTAAAAAAACATACACCGTTTTTGGCATTTACAGCTGGTAATTAGATAATATTGTTAAATTCCAGGAAATGAACAAAACTGTGAACAATAGACTAACTCGAAAACATCGTAAACCTCAAGTTGATCTTAAGGTCGTAAGCATTTTGTCTACTAACTCAAAAACCTCGTAAGTTACGGTGTCACCGTAAGTCTCACCTTAACTTAAGGTGACAAAATCGACCCCTTAACATCATCGTAACTATAGCTAACTACTTGAGAAAGACTTTTAAATTTACTTGATCTACCTTATAAAGACTAAGTTGTAATGTTTTCCTTTGAAGTTGCATATACGTATATAATTATGTTTTTGGTTTTACATCGAATATCAGTATATACATGTAGTTTCACTTTTCAATTCGCAAATCAGGCAGTTAGCTTCTTTTGAAAAACCGTTTCTTGCATAAAAGTAAGTTGTGTTTGGTTTACGTGTATCTCTGGTAGCAAATGATTTTGTCTTTAAGATCAGTGCAGATCATGATCATCATGCACATCCGTGCAGTCTTTAACTTTTTAGAACCTGTTTGAATATTTTACATGCAATGTACTTGTATCTTAAAATTTGTGATGGTAACATAGTAAACCATCATATATCTGCTGTACTAAATGTACATGTAAGATATATTTAGAATTTAGATCTTTGTTGAGCTGAAAGATTATGTGAAATGCATTTGTTTCAATTCTTATCTTTACTACTATAAAGATTACAAAAAACATTTTAAATGAGAAAATATGCACTTTGCACCTCAATAGTTAAGGCTATTGTATGGTGCATTTCTATCTTATAGTAACGTAAAGTAACGTAAAGTACACTGCTCCATATGTCAGATTTATTCACTTCATAACATGTGGAGGAGTTAATCATTTCGTAAATGTCATATATCAAATGTATTTTATAAGTTAAGCAGTTGTCGTCAATGTTGTCATTTTTCTTAATATTATGTTATAAAAATAATCAAAATTTATCATAACAATGATAAAATCTACACTACAATATTTTTTAACGTAAGGTCATGTAAAGTACTTGGTACTCGTATGTTTTACTATGGTCAAACACAGAATTTGAATGGATAGAATTTATGTGCACAAACTGTTATTATCAAATATGATGTAATTACTAATATATCATGCGTTACCAGAGTAATAATTTAGTGTGAACTTCCTTTCTTTTGTTTTTAGATTTTAGGGGTAACGTAAATTACACCCATATATTCATGTTGCGGCACAGATTTGGCAACTGCAACAAGCAGTTTCAGAAACTACAGACCCTGGCGGTCATTTTGATATATAATACAAAATGTGGTATTGGGTGCCCCGGTCCCTCTCTCAATACTGCAATGAAGTTGCAGCACTATTTAGGCAATAAAAAAAATCTGAAAAGTGTTCTCTTTTCAGATAGATCACAGTCTAAGCTCCGCCTTAATTATCAGAAATACAGTACAGTGTTTTCCTATACAAATATGCAGTAGCCATGATACAAAACCGTGTTAAAGAACCATTGCAGACAGATAGGCGATCAGTATTTCACTACGGATTCGGATTCGTATTCGTTTTCAATGCCAATAAGAAAATGATTAGACAGATTTTTTGAATGTGAATAGTACTTCCAAAAATAGGATGCATGTGCTGTTGCAACCATAAAGTAAACAAAAAAGACAGTGACATTATATAGTGAACTATATTGAATGAATGAGTGAAAAGCCATGTTTGTTAATACAGTATACATGTATCTTCAAAGTCTGACTGGAATTTTGATTTTTTTTAAGGTTGACCGGAAGAAGCAATATGCCTAGAATTAATGTTGTCCGGCTTCAAGGTATGTAACCTGCAAATAGGCGGTGTTCCTCCGCGGTCAGCTATTAAGATATAGTGCCATTTCCTCCGTTTTTAAGAGACACTTTCATGGCAGATTGTCTTTTTTAATGTTCAGTCGTTAAAAGGGCCCACTGCATGTAGTGACTTTAATCCATTACACAGGTTTCTATGACTAAATCTGAAGTGTCAGCTAAAACGAAAGTGACTTGGGGTATTCTTGCGCTTCTACTCGCAGAATATGTTGTTTACAGAACATATTCCAGTAAATTGACCAGGACTTTCTTGCATCATGGTAAACATGGTGCTTTTGTGCTATTTTTGTTTGTATAAAGATAGATCTTCAAAATAAGGATAGCCGTACAAGACGTGAAAGACTGAAAAACATGACAAAAGGTGGCTGTATTTAAACGATTTTATATAGAAAACAGTAGAGTCCGTATTTATAGGATTCAAACCTTCAACATCATCTGTTGATATTAGTCTTAATGGGAGACTTTAGTGAGTAAAACATATTTTACTTGTTGGATAGAGTCCAAGATCTAAGGATATCAAATATTTACAAGCATAACTTCTTCCTATCATTAATTCTTTCATGATGTGAAAGATTTACATATATTTAGGAAGTAAGTATTGAATTTTTATTCACATCACTAGAACTTTATCGTTGTTTCCTTTAGAGGTATCCCGGTTACTATGTGTGAAATTTCTTACTTTTGTGTTTACTAAACTTACAGGTCCTGGAGTATCAGTAATCAGATACTTCGTTATAAAGAACATGCTGTCACATTCATTATTTAACCTGATTATCATATGGTTGCACTTTTAATCATATAGAACCAACAAAGCAACGATAAAAACAGAGCAATCCAAATTAAAGGGCATTCGGGTAGTGAAAAGGGCAGACAACTGTCTCTAATTTAGTACGTGTATTTTATTCAGAGTTGTCTTTTTGTAACCATATTTTGTAAATGATATGTGTATGTGTCATATACTCTATATAATTTATAGTAAATTGAATATTACTCAAAATTCATAAGGTGTTAAATGGGTTGTTTCGATTATTTGGACATGAATAGATTCAATCGTAAAGACACAAAGCGTCCGCCTCCGTGGACGAGTGGTTACATTCACTAAAACTTTTCATAAATTGAGGGTCATGGGTTCGAGCCCTACTACCGTGCATATGTCTCTTTTTGGGAGAAAGTTTGCAGTTTCTAGTGGAGGAAAGGGTCTAGTACTAGTTGTTCCCAAATACGATGGTTACATGGTTACAGGTAAACTGCCCAATAATCTGAAATATGACCAACCGGGGCTTTAATGTCGTACAACAACAACAACAATAGCAACAGACACAAAAACACGATGTTAAATTATGCAATGAAAATAGTTCTGTTTGCGAGAATAATTACTTATTTTTTTGAGGAAGCATTGCCGCTAACATTTTTTGGATTGAAACATTTGCTCTGTCAGGCAATATCGCATGAAATAGGTCAATAAAATACCCTTGCGTTTTCTGTCTTTCATGAATGGTTTTATTATTTTAGTACGTAAAAAGTTCGTATCTATCGACATAATATGCTGTTACCTCCAAACTAATGTTAACTAGGAGTGTAAAGTAATTATTCTTTCCCGACCAGTGAGTACCATATTTGATAAGAAAAGTTTGTTTTCCGGATGCACATGTTACGATACGGTCTTATTCACAATTGGGGAGACAAGACAAATTTTGATGCAAAGCATCAAAGGCGCTGCGCATGTTTTTGAAACATGATTAAAGGAATCAAAGTCATTTTAGAATATCAGTAAACAACCTATCAACGGGAAAAACCAAATACATTATGTTATATGTAACTGTTATCATAATAAGTAAAAAAAAAACACATTTACTACAGTTTAACCAAAAAATAAACGAATCATAAAACAACCTTCCGTATAATGGTACGATGACGCCCATTAAACAAGGCTACAGCTCGTGGTCAGTAGACGCTTTTCGACGCAGACGAAACCCACGTGATTAATTTTGTCTTTATTATTGGTCAGTTGTTAGCGATGCTTTACATAACTTTCATTGAGACCCCATGTATCGCATAGTTACAATGGTACGATGACGCCCATTAAACAAGGCTACAGCTCGTGGTCAGTAGACGCTTTTCGACGCAGACGAAACCCACGTGATTAATTTTGTCTTTATTATTGGTCAGTTGTTAGCGATGCTTTACATAACTTTCATTGAGACCCCATGTATCGCATAGTTAGGTGAACGGTCTTATTTATAATGCCTACATTTTACTTTAGTATGTAGTAATTAAAATGGGTTTTCATTAATTATTCACGTTGACAACATATGTATATAAACTTCAAAATGTTTAGAGATAGCAAAACAACTATCGAGACGTTTTTTCTGAACTTTGATGAATCTGGCCGTAGGGTCCGTAAACAAAGCAATAAAAAAACCGTAACCTTCAAGTTTGTGGAAAAGTTATTAAATATTCTATGAATATGTCAAAAGTTTTGAATTAACGGTCGAAGACGTATGCATCTGGTATAGTATTGTTTGTAATCAATTAATACTATTTATTTATTCATTATAGGGAGTTTGTTCAAACATAATACATAGTTTTTAATTACAATAATAATGTTGGCTGCTCCCTTTTCGATTATGCAACCCCATGGTACAAAATTAAAACCTATTCAATACTGGCACTGTGCTTCCGCACAGCGCCAATAAGCACTGTAAGCGAAGAGTCCCGTTCAGAGTGCCTGTGGCATTTAGCGCCTTCTTACTGCATAAAGATAAAACTCGATAGCATTTTTATTTTGAAATCTAGCTACCCATCTCTTTTATCATACTCAAAATCGCGCCGACCATTTTTATAAAAAAAGGTCTTGTTATCTCCATCTTTCGGACATTGTTAAGCCACCATATCAGTTTATCATTCCGATGTTTCATTGCTCAAAAACAGCAAAGTTAACCTATTTTTTTACAATGGAACCTGCTGACTTCCAATTTGGGTACTTCCATTTCCCAAATTAGGGATATTTAAATCCTGATCAGACGACAGATCGTATGAATCGTCTGCTCCGGAGCGTAGCTGTTTGAAAAGGTAGATATTTTAACAGAGCAAAATCTTGACCTACTTAGAAACATTCTCAGATTGTTCCGTTTCACTGCGCCTGTCTGAAAAGCTATACTGTTTGAAAAGATGTTGGAGCCACTGTTTACGTTGAAACATTCGCTATACAATACAGTAATACAGACATAAAAGACGCCGCTAAAGATTTTTCCCATTTCAATAGCACTCCGTAGTGATTGGATAATTTTTCATAAATTCATTTATACATTGTTCTCTTCTTGAAATGCGTGTAAGCAGTATTAAATTGTTTTACAGGAGTTGCATAGACGGATTCGTTCATGATCATTTGAAATTTAAGGCATGTCGCTAACAGAAAACAGTAACGGATATAAACAGTTTTAACTACATGTATTCATAAAATCTAGCTTTACATGCCCCAGAGGTCCCGAATGTAGAAAAATAACGTGTCTAAGTTCAATGTTTCACAAAGCTATTCATAGACTCGGCCATGGCTCAACTTTTTTTGCATCCCAACCTCCTGGCGGCGTCGAATGACTGTCGCGTCATGTAGTCTGACGGAGAGACACTATCAACCAAAATGGCGGCTGCGAAACTACCGAATTTAAGATAGATCAACTGGTAAATTATTAAACTTCACAATACATTATGATGCATATAACAGAGCAAACATGTATGTATAAACTTCCGTTACTGTAGCCAATCCTCATAGGACTTTCTAGAGATACGGAACTTCCGTAACTCGATCTAGACTCGGAGGCTTGAGATACGTCATGACCAAAATAGGTTGGAATGGGCGTTAACTCCTACAACAAAAGCTAGAGTTACGGTTCTCACCATTGCCTTTTTCCGTGATAATAATAAGAAATGACAAAAAAACAGGTGTGCTCACAGTTGGCCACACGATTTCAAACTATTTATGATAAAGTTAATAAAAAATATTCAATGAGCACATTCAAATATATCCAAATTGAAAAGAACGAAAAGTACATGTTGCCCGCGGTACATATTAATGTTGTTACTTTTTGATGATATACATATGAAAAGGCAGTCTACGAAGAACAAACACTTATCGGTGTCGCGTTTCTTTTTGCTGTTGCTATATGCCAGTAACAGCTGTTAGGCCATGTTTACAGTTTATGTTAGACTGGCTAAGTTAATGTTTGCGGAAGTAATTGCAGAACTGGTGAGTAGATGTTATTTTCATGAATAATAATAAATTTTGGTTTATTAAGTGAAAAATGAGTTGACGTTGTCGTGTTTTGTATATACTTCTTTACTAATAATTTCCGGTAGCGTTATTAGGTCCAAAATGTTCTGGTACTAGACCAAGATCCTTTTTTTACATATTTTTGTGGTCCTCATATTGTATTATTGTGGTGCTTTAACTTTATGAGTCATGATTACTGTAAATAATATTCACAAATGTGACACACACATATATATATATATATAGTCCTAAGGTTTAAAACCCTTTAAATGCCGGATGTATATATATATACATGTATAACGCTTACAGTAGGACTGCAATACATAAACAGTTTCATGGAAAATGCGGTCAGTAGAATTTTACCAAGACATAGATTTACAGTAACGGTAGTTTGAGGTTAGAGGTCAATTGGGTGGAGTCCAACATTACACTGGGGGGCGAGAGTTATTTATTTTCGGGTCGTTTTCAATTACATATTATGAATAAACTAGTTCTGAAATAACTTTAAATTCTCACATGCAATATTTACAAGTGTGCATTGAGCGAACCAAAGCGTTGTCAGGGTCTTTTTGGGTCGATTGCTAAAATCGAGCCAATATCGGCCTTACGGCCGAACGCACAACATACAAACAAGTAGTTCCATATAAACAGTTGTTAGACATTATAGCGATTTCTGTTTTCAAAATTATATAGTAATAAATCTAAATAATTTAAAAACATTTCAGAATAGAATAATATTATTTCGTTATTGTTCTTTAAATGTGTAATTAATCGTAAATACTATTAATGCGTGAACGAACGACTTGGACATACAAATTTATTAGAACTCGATTTTTACCTGTAACTCTATTGTCGTCGGACATAGAGCAGTTGGTAGAGATGCTGGAAATTAAAATTGCGCTGACTTACTGCGGCGCACGCGAGTTCGAAACCCACCTGATACAGTTTTTCTTTTTACATTTTTCTTCTGTTTTACTTATAATTTTAAGACTTTAAACCATTTTAAATGTTTTACAGCAAATAATCATAGAAAATAGCTACCCCTGTTATACCTGTATTTTTTTTTCTTTGAATTTTTACTGCACGCGACAGATTGTAGACATACTGGTTTAGTTATTCTGGGTTATACATTTAGAAGTAGACCCATAACATGGATGTAAGTGAAAAGTTTTGTAATGATATGTATAAAATTTTTTGTAAAGCGTGTTTTGGAAGAAAAATAGTTGTTTACATGGATTTTAGTTCAGTATATTTAACTTATCACCATGATGTTTGAAACTATGTTTTTTTTCTCCAAGCATATTTTTTTAGTATTAGGGACCACGAGACCGTTGCGCTGCTCTTACATACACAATTCTGAGAGAGGGCGTGCAGACAGGTTCTTTATTATATGTATATGAAATATGACAGATAGTTTTACTGTTGCATCCATGAATGTTCAAGGCCTGGGAGACAGTGGGAAGCGTAAAGATGTTTTTGATTATCTTCGCAGAAAAAACTTTAATATATACTGTATACAAGACACTCATTTTATAGACAAACAAGTAAAATATATTAGAAGTCAGTGGGGATATGAATGTTATTTTAATAACTTTAGCTCACAGTCGAGAGGAGTGGCAATCTTAATTAACAATAATTTTGATTTTAAGTTTAAAAGTATTGAAAAAGATGAATCAGGAAATCTGATTGTGTTTCCATGCCAAGTGAATGGCAAAGAACTTACTTTAATTAATATATATGGGCCAAATCAAGATAAACCAGACTTTTATCAGAGTATTATAGCAAAACTGGCCTTCATTGAAAATGAATGTCTCCTGGTCGGTGACTTTAACCTTGTAATTGACCCTTATAAAGATACATATAATTATGTCAATATTAATAATCCAAATGCCAGAGATAAAGTAATACAAATGATACATGAATGTGATTTAATTGACTGTTGGAGGGAACAAAACCTGGAGAAAAAACAGTACACTTGGTTTAGAAAAAACCCTATTAAAAAAGCTAGGCTAGACTTTTTCCTAATTTCAGAAACACTGTATACAGATATTGAAAATGTTTCTATTCTACCCGGTTACCGGACAGATCATTCTCTTATTACTTTGAGTTTAAAGCTAGGAACATTCCAGAAGGGTAGATCATACTGGAAATTTAATAACTCTTTGTTGAAGGATCCCCAGTATGTGACAGAAATAAAACATTTAATAAAAGATGTAATACTTCAGTACTGTATAGAAAATCAGAAATCAGAAATAATAGAAGGCAATATTCTCAATAGAGACATACAATTAAAAATAAATGATCAACTTTTTTTTGAAATGATATTAATGGAAATTAGAGGTAAAAGTATTGCATATGCTTCATATAAGAAAAAAATGGAGAACACTAAAGAGCATGACTTAGTTAAAGATATAGAGCATTTGGAACATTTGAACTCTCCAACAAATATTCAAATACTAGAAAATAAGAAAACTGAATTGACAAATATTAGAAAGAAAAAACTAGAAGGGTCACTTATAAGGTCACGTGCCAAATGGGTTTTAGAAGGAGAAAGACCGTCTAAATATTTTTGTAACCTTGAAAATAGAAATTTTGTTTCAAAGTCTATGAATAGCTTGTATTCAAAAACAGGTCAATTATTAAAAGATCAGGACAAAATACTATCGGAAACAATGTACCATTTTAAATCATTATATAGTTTAAGGGAGACGAGAGATGAAGATTTAAACCCATTATTAGAAAACAGTAAACTTAGAAAACTAACAGAGCTTCAGAAAGAATCTTTAGAAGGGAAACTGACACTTGAAGAAATCTTATCTAGTTTGAAAAACATGTCTAACAACTCTTCACCTGGTAGTAGTGGTTTCACTGCATCATTTTTTAAATTTTTCTGGTTAGATATTGGCATCTTCTTACTTAGGTCTATAAACTATGCATTTGATATTGGGGAATTGTCCAATACACAAAGGCAAGGAATAATTACTTGTATTCCAAAGGGTGACAAAGATAAACTGCTTCTCAAAAATTGGAGACCCATCTCACTTTTAAATGTTTCATACAAAATTGCGTCAGCCAGTATAGCAAATAGATTAAAAAAAGTTTTAAATCATATAATTAGTGAAGATCAAAATGGTTTTTTAGCAGGTAGATTTATAGGAAATAATACAAGACTTGTATATGATATAATGACTTATACAGAACACAATGATGTTCCAGCAATGCTATTACTGATTGATTTTAAAACTGCTTTTGATTCTATTTCTTGGTCTTTCATGTATAAAGTTATAAATATTCTCAATATCGGGGATGATATAATAAAATGGATTAAAACGTTTTATAATAATATTCAATCAAGCGTTATTATCAATGGTCATATGTCTGACTGGTTTTATATACATCGGGGATGTAGAAAAGGTGACCCACTGTCTCCCTACCTGTTCATTCTTTGTGCAGAAATTCTAGCTCTTTTAATAAAAAAAGAAAAAGACATAAACGGAATCAAAATAAATGGTATTGAGCATTTAATATCACAGTATGCAGATGATACAACACTAATGCTAGATGGGTCAGAAAAAATCACTCAGAAAAACCATTCAAATTTTAAAATTCTATGGGGAAATTTCAGGACTGAGAGTAAATGTAGAAAAAACAAAGGCCATTTGGATTGGATCTAGAAAGGGTTGTGGAATTATAATGTGTCCAGACTTGGGTATAACATGGGAAGAAGAAAAATTTAGTCTACTAGGAATACATTTTTCAGTAGAGCTTAATAGAATGGAAGAGTTAAACTATTCAAGCAAGATAGAAGAAATAAAGCGTCTATTTATAGTATCTGGAATCAAAGAATACTTACTCCCATTGGAAAAATTACTATTATTAAATCAATGGCAATGGCAAAATTAGTACATTTATTTTTAACACTACCATTTCCTAGGGCAGAAATCATAAAAGAGTTGAATAATTTATGTTATAAGTTTCTTTGGAATAGTGGACCAGATAAAGTCAAAAGAAAAGTGATTTCACAAGATTATTTTTGGGGTGGCTTGAGAATGCTGGATATTGAGAAATTCATTCAGTCACTACAAATCACATGGGTTAGAAGATTAAGTAACCCTAATTTGAAATATTATACATGTATGTTAGTAAAAGAAATTTGCCCGTTTATACAAAATTTTCAGTCATTTGGTTGCAATTTTATTGTAAAGCATTTAGATAAAGTGAAAAATGATTTCTGGAAGGGGGTTTGGAAGAATTTCATAAGCTTTTCTAAATATAAAAGCCTGAGTAAATGGGAAGAATTCCTGTGTTTACCAATTTGGCATAATGAGTATTTCAGAATTGGAGGAAAACCATTCTGTTATTCAAACTATATTGACAAGGGAGTTAACTCTGTCAATGATTTTATTAACAACAATGGGTCTCTATATTCTTTTCAAATTTTCCAAGAAATATATAATGTAAATACTAATTTCTTACAGTATCAAAGTATAATACAGTCCATAAGGTACTTCCTAGATAAATTGAATATTGTACACAAAGCAATTAAGCTACCCAATCCTATTTACATTAACTTAACTACACATTTGATCATGTCAAATGTAAAAGGATGCAGGCAAATTTATGATAATTTTGTGCTGAGTAAGGTTTATCCAAAATGTAAAACCAAATGGGAAACAAGTCTAAATATAACTCTTCCTTTTTGGAACAAGTATAGTAGTATGGTTTTTAAGATAACCAGAGACACAAAACTTCAGTGGTTTCAATATAAAATCATACATAGAATTCTTGGTACAAATTATTTGTTGAAGAAAATGGGGTTAAAAAATTGTGACTTATGTTCTCTTTGTGATTCAAATGCTGAAACATTGGTTCATTTATTCTGGGAATGTAGAGAAGTTAAAACATTTTGGCACAATCTAGAAACATGGATAAATCAAGTTTGCCCATTTGTCAATGTATCTCTCAATAAACAGATGATTATATTTGGATGTATTGACCTTCATGTAGTCATAAACAATGTGATACTAGCTGCAAAACATTATATATATCAATGCAAGATGAACTCAGTCCTACTTAATATAGCTACACTCAAGAAAAAAATTGCTTTATTGTTTCAAATTGAAAAGTTCAATGCTGTTAAAAAGCAAAGACTTGATCAATATGAAAGAACTTGGGGTATGTTTGCGGCACTTTCCAGTAGTCAGTAATACACAGACTTTAATGGTCAGGTATAGGTGGTCTCTGGTTCTCGTTGGTCTCTAATATATGTTGTTGTTTTTTTTTCCTTTCCTTAGTCTCTCTCCTTTTTCCACCTTAGAGAATAAGCTGAATTTAGTTTCTTAAATTTAGGAGATTGATTTTTTTTTCTTTCCCTGTAAGGACAAAATTGTTTCACACTAACCAACCTTGCCTTTTAATTGGTTATATTTTTCTTTTTTTTCAATTTTTTCTTCTATAATTTCTACTCCATTAAAAAAGTGTATGGCAAATAAATTTTTAGTACAAATTGATTTACACACAACGATATTTGAATATTCTCTACATTGATGAACTATTTCTGGAATTAGATGTACATAGAATGGGTTTATAGTAAAGGAATTTTGAGTTATATAATACATAATTAACTCTTATCCTGCTATTGAGAAACGCTTCTGTCCTTCAATTCAAATTATGATTGACCATGATATACATACAGTCTGATCATGATCAGCACTGCATACTATGTATAAAGTAAGACTCTAATAAAGTAAAACTCTGTAAAGTCTATCTCGAACATCTAAGGATACAGTATTTGAATCAGTCAATTGTAGAAATGCAGCAGGATATGAGTTAAAAAAGGGTACTCCACTCATCACTCATAGTAGAATATAATCTATTGTTGAGATGTGATACACAATATCTCATCTAATTGCTGTACATGTACAATTGAAAATAAATTATAAAAAAAAATAATCATAGAAAACTTCATTCATGTCAAACTTATAAGGATAATGTTAAAGACTTTATGCGCTAAGTATGGTGAGAAAAGATTGGGCATTTAAAGTGTAAATAAGATATGCCGATTAGTATTTTGAAAGTTGGTGCTTTAGTAAAAAAATCGGACCATAAAAGATAGTGATGGTCTTGGTAGAATTTGGCAGTGGAAGGAAGCAACTCCTGCATGCAGTGTTCTTTTCTTAAATGACTCTCCCAGTCAAATAAGAAAATCAAATTTGGAAAGTTATTATTTCATACTGGTAGCGTGAAGAGTTTGGGATTAGGTTAAAAGCTATTATTTCCTCTACGCTTTTGTACACACATCATATTCACTGATTTTACTTGAAAAAAGCGCATAATGTCACTTTAATAAGACATACTGTATACATATTATTCGATAACAGTAAAGTTCAGTCAGTAGTCGTGTCAGGTTTTGCTTGTACAACCAGAATTGGTTTCCTTGGGTTCTTTTTGGGCCATGCCTCAACATCAATCATCAGCAATTTCTAGAATATGTACATGTCAGTTTTGTTTGTGGGCCCGCTGTGATACTTTGTATCACTGTTTTTCTTGTTCAGTTATTAATTTACTCTGTGTCTTCTTTGATCTTGCTCATTGTTCAGTTTTTGCCTACAATTTAGGATAGGAATTTATTTTGTATTATTGACACAATACACTCAACCCTATGGGCAAATCCCATAACTTTTGAATGACATTAAAAGTTGTGCAAACTTTGAATTTTCAGTTCAGGTTTGTAAAAATCCACTTCTCAGTTACCATTCACAGCTATGATACTTTATAGGGTAGTTGAACATACATGTAGTCACTGAATGCAAAAGGTAAGCACATGGGTTCCTATCAAAAGTAAAGTTTACACATATGGTTAAAGGTCAAACTCTGTGGACATTTGTGTCTCCAGTTTGTTGATAACTTTACTCATGCACGGGTTGCCCTGATATTTACATATGTATGTGTACAGTCTGTGTTGTTCAGAGACAATCGACCCTCCAGCACTTTCAGTCCTTTGATTAATTAAAGTTTTAACATTTCAGACTATAGACATGGATGGAATTATAGAACCCGTCATAACTGTAGATAATTCTACCCAAGATTCCCCATCCCAGGAGACTTTGATTTTCAATGTTGGAGGTACGACGTTCGAGACCTACAGGTGAGTTTTTAAGATCTTCATCTCTTCGTCTACTAATAGATCTTTTTTTCTAGACGTAAGAGGGTTAGGGTTAGTGCATTTGGACAACTTGTTGATACAGGTCATTTTCAAAAGGTGACTTTTGGGACAGAATGATGTCAGAGCTGTTGTATGTATTTTTTCAGTACCAAGTACCAAGGATAACACATTGTGGTCCTGTTTTTGTTGTTGTTTTTTTTTCTGAAAGACAGAGCAGATACAAGGGAATCCGGGTACCAGACCCAAGCTCTTATGAATAGACCCCTTGGTTCTTTTACATGCCCGGTGTAAAGCACCGATACACGCGACACTACCTCTGCGTTTCTAACCAGTTCATCTCAGATAGGTGGGAAACACTGAAAAGCGTTTCTGAAATTTTCAGTGCTCCGGCCGAGAATCGAACCGGGGACGTCCGGATTGATAGTCCAGAGCGTTAACCACTCGACCACCGCACCACCTATATTCAATGTTGAATAGAATAAGAAGAAATGTTAGTTTAAATGATGCATTATGCCATGATACATCCCGGTACTGTGATACACCCCGGTACTGCCATACACTCCGAGTATTGTGATACACCTGGTTCTGTGATACACTCCGAGTATTGTGATACACCTGGTTCTGTGATACACCGGGTACTGTGATACACCCGGTACTGTGATACACTCCGAGTATTGTGATACACCTGGTTCTGTGATACACCGGGTACTGTGATACACCCGGTACTGTGATAAACCTCGGATACTGTGATACACCCCGGTACTGCCATACACTCCGAGTATTGTGATACACCCAGTACTGTGATAAACGTCGGATACTGTGACACACCGGGTACTGTGATAAACGTCGGATACTGTGACACACCGGGTACTGTGATACACCCGGTACTGTGATACACCTCGGATACTGTGATACACCTCGGGTACTAAGAAAAACACCGGTAGTGTGATACACCCCGGTAGTATGATACATTCCGAATATTGTGATATTACCCGGTATGGTGATACACCTTGGGAACTGTGATACACCTCGGATACTGTGATACACCTCGGGTACTAAGAAAAACACCGGTAGTGTGATACACCCCGGTAGTATGATACATTCCGAATATTGTGATATTACCCGGTATGGTGATACACCTTGGGAACTATGATACACACCGGGTACTGTGATACACCCGGGTACTGTGATACATTACATAGAAGAGTAAAAGACATCATACCACAACGGTTCAATAATCTTCAACAATGCTCTATTTCAGATCGACGTTGCTTCGGGCCCCGAGCAGTCCAGTGAACAACAGCGGTTTCCTTGAAGAACACTTCAGACCAGGGCAGGAAGACTACTTCTTTGACAGAGATCCAGATGCATTTAAGGTCTAGCTCAGTACAAGATTATCTTTGAAATAGATCATGTTATAGAAACAAACCTTGAAGTGCCGGTACTATTATTATGCATGCTTTGATATAAGTTTGCTATACACTTTGTATTAAAGATAACAATAAAAAATCCATCCTGCTTTAAAGAAGCATACCTTGCAAATTGATGCTTATTTAAATAACTTAAAATCTAATGGAAAATCCTTCCCCAAACGTTTCAAATTAAGCCAAGAAAATTAACATGAAATGAAAATTACATAGCTACGGTGGCACAGAGGTGACATGTGTATGTTTTTATTTATCTCGTGCGCACGACATACTAAGTCGTGCGCACGAGATACTATGTCGTGCGCACGAGATAATTAAGTTGTACATAGTATCTCGTGCGCACGACTTAGTAACTCGTGCGCACGACATAGTATCTTAATTTCAGATTGCGTTGAACTACTTACGAACTGGACACCTGTATATCCCAGCATGCAGTAGCAGTCCATCTGTAAGGAATGAACTTCTGTTCTGGGGTGTGACGGCTGATAAAATAGGACAAACCGGCAACGTCGGTTTAACTCAGGTACACGTTTTACATTTTGTATTATTATACCTCACTTTTGTCTACAATTACCCGAAAAAGAGATATTTTGACTATCAGAAACATTTTCAACCTTTTTGACACGTGACCAAGCGAAAATTGACTGTCAGGTCTTATGACTGCAGTGATATTTTGAATGTCATTTAAGGGCAAATAACTGCTTCAATATTTTAGCTAAATCATGACGTGATTGCCTCCCTTATACACATACAGCAGTGACGTCACTATTCAATGTGTACACAAAAACATTTCCATTTTCTTAAAAAATGAACAGTCAAGTGCAATAAAAAACAGTTTTTGAAGGAATTTAATTAACATTGTTAACAGTGGAATTTTGTTCTTCCTGATATATGTGATATTTTGTTTACCTTGTTAAACTTGTCTAATTAAATCAATTAAAAACATTTTAAAACTTTTTATGTACTTAATTTTGTTCGGTATAATAAAATAAATATCATATGGCAGCATGTGTGACATTGATATTGTCAAACCTCGAAACAGAATGTCACCCTCGGCTTACG
This sequence comes from Saxidomus purpurata, assembly GCA_022818135.1. Lineage (NCBI taxonomy): Eukaryota > Metazoa > Mollusca > Bivalvia > Venerida > Veneridae > Saxidomus > Saxidomus purpurata. Next base: position 1,172,822 of record JAFMSR010000015.1, read on the forward strand.
CCTCGGGTGCCATTCTGCTCTCGGGTTGACAATATCAATGTCACACATGCTGCCATATGATATTTATATATCAACACATGTGCAATAAAAACGACTTTGTGGCAACCAGTTACACGTTGGAAAAGACACATGCACACAGTGACGCCTGTCTGAAGGTGTTTCCTACGGATTCAACAAAAGATCTCATTAAACTGATTTCTGATTTATGCATGTGCATACTGTAAATTTGGCAGATTTAGCGTGACGAACATTTTGGCGATTTGGTATAGAAAACAGATTCATTCGCAAATTTAAATGTTCTCGGAAGGAGAAGTTTCTAATTGTAAATCTATGTGAAAGGAATCTTCTTGACTTTTTTTAATCCCAAACAATAACGTGAGCTAAATTATTCTGAATAGTGCATGATTAACAAGATAACTTCACAAATAGCAAAGTTGGAATGGAGTCATAATTATTTGTGTTTTCACCCAATATGCCTGTACTCGCTACTGTTGATAGAGTGTGCGCAGTACAATCCCGTACCAATGTTGATTGGCATTAGGTCTCAGCCACGGTCAAATACCATTGAGATCGCTCCAGGAATTCTGCATGTTTTGTCCGTGATTTAAAGTGACATTATGCGCATCTTACTGCACATAGTGTATTTTTGGTGACAGTTTTATAAAAGCAATTTTTGGTTGCTGTTCATTTAAATGTGTTAAATCAATGATTATGCTGCATTAGTATTTGAAGTTGGTGCTTTAGATATAAAAAATCGGACTGATAAAATGATAGTTGATTGTGTCTTGGTAGAGATTTCGGCAGTGGAAGGGAAGCAACTCCTGCATGCAGTTGTTCTTTTCTTAAATTGACTCTCCCAGTCAAATAAGAAAATCAATATTTGGAAAGTTATTATTTCATACTGGTAACGTGAAGAGTTTGGTGTATTGGGTTAAAAGCTATTATTTCCTCTACGCTTTTGTACACACACCATATTCAGCTGGATTTTTACTTGAAAAAAATGCGCATAATGTCACTTTAAACAAACTTCACCAAACTAGCACTGATATTTTCTCAGTAATTAACAACTTCTCATTATATTCTTTTTTTTTCCAGGTCACAGACAGCGGCTCGGGCAAGGACATAGGACCTGGGTCCAACACAAAAAATGCTACGTTGGTGGATAGTAGTCGCATCAGTGTCTGGAATGTTCTAAGCGAGCCTGCAACTTCATTATGGGCGAAACTCTACGCAGCTTTATCTTACGTTCTTATCTGTTTGGCAATATTCATTCTCGTTCTCCAGACGACATCACCTTTTCAAGTTTCTGCAGACAGAAAAGACCGATCGTACGTCATTTCCGGAAATGCGACCAACTTGACAAAATGGCCGATAAACAAGAGTCATTACACACTTGTGATCATTGATTTAGCGATACTGTTATTTTTCACCATAGAGTACATTCTCCGTTTTGTGTTCGCTCCGAAAAGGTTAACGTTTGTGTTTTCTTTCCTTGGAGGAATCGATCTTCTAGCTATTATTCCAGAATCCATTTTGCTGATGACCTCATTTCTCATCTATTCTGGCACTGATGAGTTGGCCTCTTTAACACTGGTTCGAGTCTTGAGGATTTTCATAATTTTGCGCATTCTAAGGGTATTTAAACACTTCAAGAATCTAACGAAGACAGAAATTATTACGCGCACGTTCAAAAGTAGTGCCGGAGAGCTCGTCTTCGTCCTCAGTCTCTTTCTGGTCGGCACTCTTGTGTCTGCGACTATAGCGTATGTATTGGAAAGTCAAAATGATTACGGCGGATTTAGAAATATTCCTGAAGCTTGTTATTGGGCTATTGTTACCATGACAACGGTTGGTTACGGTGATTTGATTCCAGTTACAACCCTAGGTCAAATTTTGAGTTCGTTAACCGCTATGTACGGCCTCACAATGATAGGTTTCATGGTCGCCGTTCTGATTAAGAACTTAACAATTTGCTCAGATGACGAGAAAGGTCAAAATAAGAGCTAGTTTGTGGCAGGCGGAAACGGAAGTGATGCCGAGTATAACGGTGCATGTGCTTGATCCACTGCTCCAGCACGCACAGCTGATTGATATTCTAAAGCGTCTATTGTTGCGAAAACACAAACTTGTAGATGTGTAGAAAGAATTGCGGATATGCACAGAAGTAATTAATGCACCTGACAGAAAAGTTGGCAGTTGTGCATGCGATTAAATGTGTTTTTAATTTTTTATCGTGATTGGCTATTGTTAGACCAATGCCTAGTCTTTTTGTATCTGGGTAGTCTCCCTTGCTAGATAATAAAACGTGAAGCTTGAAAGCTTGAGCTCGTTTCATTTCTTTATTATACAGGAATGTCCTGTTTTCTCACCACGTAACCAATAACATACATTAAATATGCATCTTACCGTGCACGAGTATTCATACTGGAATTATCAAAGTAGAATATTCAGTGGGGAAAAATGAAGTAAAAGGGCGAATCTTTTGTAAATTTTTATGACAGTATGATTTTGTATTTCTCTAAATTAATAGATATGGACTGAACAATGTATTTATTTCATCAAGAGTTTCAGAAACATTTGACATGTTAACTCATATCAAGGTAAATAAACGTTCTGTCATTATAAGTAAACTTTTATATGATGTTGTGCAATTAAAAGTATCTGGGAGGTATATTTAGTTGATGCCAATTATCATCAGCAGCATCACCATCACTACTACCACCACCACCATCATCATCATTATTATTTTTATTATTATTTAATTTATCAGTTGCTGGTTGCTTATTCAGACGGCAGCTGACATCCTTCTTTACACATCGGCTGTTAATCTTATTTACTACCAATTAGAATTGCATTGAAATTGTGTCGTAAGAAACGGCAACGTGATTAACTACTTCGGTTTATGTCTCAAATCGGCAACAGACGACAAACAGCTACTTCGATTCTTTGCTTCGTTTTTCGCTCGTTTTGCGAATTAGTAACTGACAACTACGTGGGACCATGTGTGCGTGTTTCTGTAAAATATAGCCTTTGCATAAATGTATCACATATCAATAAGTATACGCTAGTTTTAGGAGATGTACAGTCTGTTCAAATCAAGTCCGTGAAGTGTTGAACAACGAATTTGAAAATAATAACAAAATTTCTTGTTACACGCCACTTGGAGGTGGCGTGTATATTAGAATGCAGCAAGTAAAATATCCATGGGGTGACGTAACTACTTTTAGACTGTAGATTGATTTCACAGTGTGTTCTTTTGTAACAAGCGGTCTTTTGATTTGAGATCGCGAACCAGTCTAGATTTTACGGAAATAGCCGACTTTAAACGAATGACTACTAACAGATATTTGAATATACTTTACGAAACTACCAAGTTTATGATGTGTCCACTTCTTATTTAAAGTGTCTGGGAAGTTAAATTCGTTTGTTTACATAAATTTGTACCGCCATTCCGAAACAAACGTCTGTATTGGTGAATAACGAAGTTATACGCTCTGAAACTAAATGCCTCGATAGCGAAGAGAGATGTATCCCCGCTTGGCACGCGGGAGGTCAGAGATCGAAACCTCGCCGGAGTGGAATTAACGTTATTTATATAGTGGGAACAAATTAATTTATATCTTGAAAATATTTTTTCTTTCGTACAAGAATAATATAAATTGAAGCAAATTTATATGTTAGAATTCTAAACTAAGGAAAATAAAAAAAAATATTATTTCAATGATTTGATAATTCATACAGAGGAAACAATTCCTATAGACTTGACGTAGAATCATCTTTTTTAGCATTAAATATTAACAAATGGTCAGCCATATACAAAATTAGAGTGCAAAAAGGTTAGGTTTGGTTAATTACCATACATTAAATCCAACATTACTACTTATCGCAACCCCCACTCCATTTGGTGGCGTTCAAACATTTGACTTGTTTTCATTTTGTATGCATAAAAGTTACGGAACACCACGCAGTGGATGGTCAACATGGTTTGTTTTCTGTCATCTAGGGTCATCAAGTTTATCAAATATACTTCGTGACTTTACGGAAGCTACCACCTGTTTTCCTGTTACAGTCAGTGAAGTTTTTTTTGTGACTACATTTTCTTAGGATGGCTTGAATATAAGATATTCACCCTTCCCTTAATTACAGAATTTATTCAATATACGCAACAGCACGTGCATCGTGGCAACTTTGACACGTGTACAGGTTTTGCGTCTTGATTTGGTGTTCTACGCTCAGGCCCTCTCGAATCTAAGAGTAGGTTCACTAGAGGACTGATGTCTGCTCAAGATGTTTTAAATTTCATGAAAGAGGATCAAACTTTCAAACCGGGTTTTGTGGATCTCTCTTGCTAATTACCAAATGCGCGAAACTTTACAATGTATTCATTCCTTTAAAAAAAATACCAATTTAGAAAAATAAAAACAATGTATAAACCGTTTCGCCGGATAGGCCTCAACAGTGCATTGTTCAACATGTTAACTCTTTTTCACAAAATGCTCATTTTAAAAACGTTAAGTAAAATATATAACAAACAAAATCGCACAATGTAACGTCGTAACAAAGTATCACCCTTTTTGGCTGTTAGAAAACAAATGTGAGGCAAAACGTTTAGTTAATAAATGTGTGTAAGTGACTGTAGCGCATTTCGCAAACTTCATGCGAACAACAATATAAAGTACCAGTTATGGTCCTTATTTCGTCAATATCCTTTACTTTGATAAACCGAATTCACTGAATGAAAATGAATTTGTTATTAATTGTTTCAATAACTTACATTTCCTCTGTTCAAACATCACTTGGTCAATGGAATCATGTTCCTGACAAAGTGATCTCGGGTAACCAGATCGAGGTCATATTAGATCGACTAGAAACGGCGGAAAAAGAAATTCAAGTAAGTAAACTATGAGTAGAGTAGGCGTACATTTATGACTATTTTTATTTCACAGCATGCAAAAGAGTGTCTTCTTTGACGGAGGTCGTTGCTAGGGTTCGAACCCCTTCAGGGGCACAGAAGTCTTTCGAGGGAAGACGCTATTCAATGTTCAGTCCATCCTACATACGTAACTGCATGCGTTCATATTGCTTCAACTGATTTTACTTTCGTTGCCTGTTTTTTATTATTTAGTTGAATTGATTTTGGGCCCGGTGTTATAGCTCATCAGTTTAGTTTTATTTCGTATGATATATTTTGTATAATACATCGATGAAATGTTTAGTATAAATAACAGATAAGATAATAAAACATGTACATGCGATGACTAGTTTGCCCACTTGCGAGTCGAGTGTCTGAATCTAGACTCATCGTTATATTTTTATGAAAGAAAAACTCCTATTTTCTGACAGGAACTAAAACTACATTGCAATACAAGCCAGCTCGTCAATAAAACCTCAAAGCGATACTTATCAAGTGGTATGATTTATTTCTTTTTTGATTGGTCAAGATGAAGTGACACTATTATTTCTATGTCACAGTTCAATTTAGTGTATGTAGGTTTTTTTAATATATACGTTTGCTAAAATATGATAGGTTTCCTGTATTTATGTATGTAAATGCGTTCTTATTTCCCACAAATATTTGAAAACTAAATCAATAACAAGAGGCCCATGATGGTCCTATATACCTCACCTGAATATCACTTTAAAACAATAATGTAGGTCAAAGGGCCATAATCAAGGTCAGTCATAGGAATTTCGGAAATAAGTTTGCAAAACTGGACAAATAGTTCAAATTTCATCTTTCTATCTTGAAGAACAAAAACTAGGCCAAAAGTCAAGGTCAATCAGTGATAAAGTTGAAATCTGCATTCAAAACTGTACATTTGGCACAAATTTCATTGCTGTAGATTCAAAGCAGAAAAATAGGTCAGAACGACAAGATCTAGGTCAGTTAATGTCGAAGTTTAAATCTACACAAAACTATCCAAAGAGTTCAAATTGCATTGCTGTAGCTTCAAAATCTAGAAAGTCAAGTTCAGCCAATATCGAAGTTGAAATCTACATGTAAAACCGTATAAATAAATGGCCCACATTTAATTGATGTAGATCTAGCTTTCAATGCAGACAGTCGATTATTAGATCAAGGTCAAGGCAGTAAAGGTCGAAGTTAAAGTGACATTTGCGCATGCAAAATTAGTGTATTTTTGGTGACAGTTTTATAAAAGCAATTTTTGGTTGCTTTCATTTAAATTTGTTAAATTAATGATTAGCCGCATTATTGGTGGTGCAGATAAAAAAATCGGACTCATAAAAGATAGTGATGTGTCTTGGTAGAGATACCAGGGGAAGGGAGCAACTCCTGCATGCAGTTGTTCTTTTCTTAAATTACTCTCCCAGTCAAATGACTGGTTTCCTGGTACCCTGAAGAGCTTGGTGTTTTGGGGTAAAAGCTATTATTTCCCCTGGCTTTTACACATACCATATTCAGCTGGATTTTATTTAAAAATGCGCATAATGTACTTTAAGATCTGCATGCAAAATTATCCATACAGTTAAAATTTCATCAATGTAGCTTCAAGAACAAGAAAGTACCAGGTCAATAAGTCAAGTGACCCCGGGGTGGGGTAAAGTGACCCCAGGCCAATTTGAATCCAAGTGATATGATTTAAACAATCTTGGTCAAGACCAACTTAACTATCTAGTTCGTTTATCATAAGCCTAATAGTTTTCCAGTTATTGAACACAATAGATCTAGCCTTGACCTCTGACCCAGTGACCTAACTATCAATAAAGGTTACCTTTTGGTTACGATCAACCTGTCCATGAAGTCTCAGGATTCTATGTCCAACGGGTTTCCAATTATTGAACATAATAGGTTTAACCTTGTAATCCCATGGGCGTGGTCCATTTTGATCTCCGGAGCATAATGAGAACAGACTTCGTAGACAGGACCACCAGACAATGCAATATGCTCTGGACCACGCAGTTTCAGACAAGTTTTCCCTATAACTCTATGACGAGCAAGCCAAGGGCCTGGCCAATTTTTATCCCGGGGGCACGATTTGAACAAACTTGGTAGAGGTCCAATAGATAATGTTACATACCAAAAATATAAGCTCTAGGGTTTTGGAGAAGAATATTTTAACGGTTTTTTATATAAATCTGTGTAAAACAAGAAACCCCCGGTAGTGTCAGTTTTGACCAGTGTCATGATTTGAACAATTTTGATAGAGGCCCACTGGGCAATGCTACATGCCAACTATCTAACCTCTGTTCCTTTACTTGTGGTTTAAGAGAAGATTTTACATAGGTTTCTTTAGGATTTTGTTTTGACCCCGATGGTGGGGTCAATTTCGATCCGGGGGTCATGATTTGAACAATCTTGTAAAGGTCTGCTATAGTTGATGCTACATGCAAACTATCTTAGCTCTGTGTCTTCCGGTTTTTAATAAGATTTTTAAAGTGTTTGCTATTTGTTGCCATAGCAACCACAGTTTTGCATGGAATTAATTCTGTGAACAGGTTTGGTAGAGCTTTATGCAAGGAACATACCTGCTAAGTGTCATCTACATTGGCGGTGCAGTTTAGGAGAAGATGTTGTTTGAAGAAATTATTGACGGACAGACGGACGGATGACGATTGATATCACGCGATCTACACATTAGCTAATTGCGGATCTACATCTGTATTTTCTGATACGGCCCAAATAGCCCTATATACGGGGCAAAAATGTATGAAAGCCCTATCTACGGGGCAAAAATGTATGAAAGCCCTATCTACGGGGCAAAAATGTATGAAGCAGTCTCTTATGACAGAAAGTCTGAGAATTGCCTTCCTGTAATGTTTGTAAATAGCTAAAATCCTTTGCATTTCAGCAAGTTCGGCAGTTGGGTTCACAACCTGTTTATCAGTGTCCGGTGACGTAAAACATGCTGGAAACCAGGTTATTGTGTTCGACAAAGTTGTATCCAACGTCGGAACAGGTTACAGTGTACATACGGGAATATTCACTGCTCCAAGAAATGGACTTTACGTATTTCATCTTGCAGCAATGGCCCAGTCCGGGGTCAGTAAGTTGATAGATATAGTAAAAGATGGAGTTAGAATTGACACAGCCTATGTTGGTGCCCATGGGGTAATTGATTATCAGTCGGTTGCTAAGGAATGGGTTCTTGAGCTGGATCAAGGCTCGCAAGTCTGGATGAGATCTGGTAGTTACCATGGTGATGTTATAGATGGATGGTGCAAAACAGCGTTCTCGGGATTTCTGGTGTCTGAGATGTAATTTTGCAAGAGAATGTACTTTTTTCAATGTCAGTTCAACTGTAAACAATATAACTAATTTAGCGCTTTATCAAACAAAAACGACGAAAACATCAAATACGAATTATTTTTTTCTTTCTCTTTTTCGATTTACTGTAACTTTGCATACTATGACTTAATTGGTGTATGCTGAACAGAATAAAGTTCAATGTGCCGCAGATTGTTCTGTTTTTGCCTTTGAGGCTTATCCGTCACCGGCGAGAGCCTCGTTCCAGCAAAACAGTTAATATCTGAGGAGACGGATATTTCCATCCATGATATAATTTTTTTCTTTCATACCGTCTTGCACTTTAAATTAAATTTGTGTCTGCAAACTTACCGAATGCATGCATCATCACATAAAAGTAAACGATATTCAGACGTTGTGATTTGGAACGTGACGTCACAATGTTTATAACGTTACGTCACAGTCGTCTGGAAGAATAATTATAGTTTCTGTCATGAGCACGAGGTTAAGACCGAAATATCCGTCACCGAGGGTAACTGTTTTGGCGGGAACGAGGCTCTGCCCGTAAAACAGTTACCCGAGGTCACGGATATTTCCATATGAGTCAAGTGTCTCATGATGGAAACTTTTTCTTGCATACCATCTTGCACTTTAAAGGAGATTTCTAAATGCAAACTTATCAAAATGATGAATTATCATGAAAAATAAACGATTTTCGGACGTTATGTTTGGGAAATTGACGTCACAATGTTTATAACGTTATGTCATAAGTAATTCACGAGAGTCGTCTGGCATAGGAAGGGTGCCAGACGGGTTTTTCCGGCATGGGCAAAATCACCGGAAATGCCGACCCGATATGCAAGAACGATTGATGCGATATGCAAGAAAAGCCTTCGTTGTATTTGCCAGCACTAGCCCAAAAAAGGGGACTGTAATACAAAGAGATATACAAAGTTTCTCGCGTACCGGATCGGCATTTCCGGTTATTTTACCGATGCCGGTAAACTCGGTCTGGCACCCCTCCTTTGCCAGACAACTCTCGTGAATTACTTGTGGTCGTCTGCTTTCACCTTTTCTATGGTGAAAGTCATAACACAGGAAAGGGGTCCCTAAGTCTGTATTTATTTTATGAAACGGGAAATTGAAATTCTTTTGAACAAATTATGAGACATACGTGTAATTCGTTTTATAATTTTAACTTTTTATCCGTACACTATCAAATGATTTTATTGGATTCGTCTGCATTATCGTTAGCTGACTGTATACACCACTCCTGTTTTGTTTTGTTATCATAATGTATTGCGGATGTTTTCTAACTTTGAAACCTTTATAATATACAGGAGAGAACATGTTCGAGATAACAAGAAACTACTTGGCTAAAACAAACTTTTATCACTCTGTATTTTGTGATAAATGAGTATAAGATATTTTATACATACTATTAAAAGTGCATTTTACACTGCACATCACCAGTTTATATTCGGTCTATACCCTTCACACACAGCAGCAGGCACAAAAATGGACCGGGTCCCGTACTTTAGTCGTGAATATAACCAATCAGTCACTATCCGGAGACAAGCTTGTCACGTTTGGGTCTGATATGTACATTGTACTGCTAGCCAAAGTACATATAAATTGACACATTGACAACTGGACTAATGGTCGGACACTGAAAATCACTTGATTTGGTCAGTAATGTCCCGGATGTTTTGCAACTATGAACTTCAAAACTGTTCAAGGATTGCGGTATCATTTCAAATCCGCATGTTATCGGCCGCCAGTCATTTAATCCGCTAGGTCAAGTTCAAGTTCAAGATCACACATGAACACATTTTTAACGTTTAAAGGAAAACAAAACGACACATACAGATTTTAGAAAATTATATTATTGTTTCTTAACATTTAATATTATTAAGAAAATTTAACAATTTAAAAAAGCCTTATATAAAATACATGTATACAAATGTATAGACAATGAGCAGAAAACAAATGTAGTAAATTAAATAAATAATGGGTTTTATACGAATGAGCTATGAATAACATTCGTGAATTAGAATCTTTAAAAGAACAATGATCACAGCTGAAGTATTGCTGCGACACTTGGGTATGCTTTAACTATAGATAAGGGCACTTAAAAAAGTGACAGTCTAAGTGTTGTCAGGGTCCGTTTTATTCCGTTTATGTACCAAACGTTAAAGAAAAGAAACATACGGCAGTATATGGAGTCTGAATTTTACAGGGAATAGGGGTTTGACACTCCCTCAATATTTAAAGAAAGTATCATATATTTCCCAAAACACGTGGATAACATGTACTTAAAATGTTGAATTTTACATATTAAATTTAACTTGAGCTTTGAACATGTCCGCTCTTGTGCATTTAAGTGCAGATTATACAGAATAAAAGCGTTGATCGGATCAGTGTCTCGTGAAAAGGTCGCTATATTACTCTACGGTTACAAAAATACAAATACCTTAACAAATTGATTTATAACTAGGCAACAGACTTTAGCCCCGGATATAAAACAAGCACTTTTTAACACATATCATCCCAACAATGTTTTTATCGTTATCACTATTTAGCTACATGTATGTGATCTTTAGTCATGAGCTGGCGCACTGTGGGTGTTGAGTCACCATCCACACACACGGTTCAAGTGCTTGGACCATATGTATGACGAAATCGACAAATTGTCAATATTACTAAATACGTATAATGGATTTATCGTTCGCAACAGGACAACAGTGCATAATGTAGCACAAACAAAATCACACAAACGAAAGAGTGTAAAATAACTGTTAAAATGTTTAAGACAGAAATTAACAGTTTTTATTTTTTTGTTAACTGGTTAAACCTCGCCTTTGACGTGTTCGTTATAATATGAACTATTACATCATGTGTAGCCCAAGCAGAGCCGTTACGATTTAATATAAATAAAATATAATCACTGTAAATATGAAAGAAATGAAACGGAAATTCGAACTAACCGATAGTGAAATATATATAACAAGTCTGAATTGAATTGCTCGAGTGCGTATGAATTACTCAATGAAGATAGCACCCCATACATTTTGCATTGACACAGTGACAGTGGATCGGTCACGTGAACACTGTCCTCCTGAATAAGTACATGAATATTCAAATCTCAAACTTTTTAGTTTTCTTTCCACCAACTTGTTCTTCGTATGCATCCCCCAAAAATTTTGCAGTGTCACTTAACTGATGTAAAAGTCCGAATAACCCTTGTAGGTGATGTCTGAAAGCGTGAGCAGTTTTCCCGGCTGCATCGTCGGTGCCGTTGTCGGAATCATCACTAAGAGTATCTGATTCTCCGTCGGATTCACTAAAACCGGCAATTTTGTGCGAATTTCGGTGTCCCTTTCCACTTAAAACTTCGTTTTTTATTGCATTTATCATCACAAAATGGCTGTAAAGGTCCTCTCCCCTACTCGACGAAAACGGTAAAACCGACATATTGTTATTTTCCTCTGTAGTGACCATATTTGAAGTAGGGTTTAGTTCCATGTCCCGCAGCCGGCTTGGGACCATTACCTTTTCGTCCATTGCATTAACAGTCTCCACGAATTTGTTTAACACCGACATCAACGATTGACTGTTACAGTTTTCACACAGTTGATGTTTTCTGTTTGCCATTTTTTAAATTCCAATTCTTTTCTGTATTCTGATTCACTTACAATCGATCCAGAAATATGGATTAGAAATAATAAAAGAAACGAAAAACCAAGGAAGGTGTGTCGTTTTTCTAATAAATATAAATCAAGTACATTTAAGTGATAGTTGCAAGTTTATCCTTCGAGTTATCTGTTTAAAACAGAAAACAAATACAATTCTCCCCCAAACAATAAATAAACACACTCTTTCTACAAATCCGTTTGAGTTCAGTTTAATACAATGTACTTAAAGACCCGACACCCCTGTTTTGTAATGAGATAGACCAACCCAGATTTGATTTGCAAGGTCACGCCATAAATCGCGCGAGCTGATTGGCTTGTTCCACCTCGTGATCTTACGGAATGGTCGACCATGCTACCGGCGCATGTAACTCATACCAACCAATCTCGGGTCACAACAAATAAAGGTAAATAGTTTATATTGACTACGATATTTTCACATACCGACTCAGCCATATAGATTATTTTCAAGCACGTTCCTGATATTTATCGAATGTATATACACATGTAAAATTTGCAACATCGCGCTGTCAATAGCATATATACATGTTGAGATTAACATCTTTATTTTCGTTTCAATGGAAGAGGAATCTGTGTTTTACTGACAGTGAAATGAATGGTAAAAACTTCCAGATCAGAACACATAATGGAGTACAAATTAATAAGCTTTCATATAGATAAATTATACAAAACAAATAAGCCATGCTGTCATGGCTGAGGGATTTGATTAATCGTTTTATATCGATCCGGCATTTAGTATGATGTAAATGAAATGGGGCATTTGGTATGAAGCAAACATCTGTGAAAAAAGTAGGGGCCGATATACTTCAGTCGTAGCATGAACTGTAAGTAATAGTTAGTAGGGCAAACACTAACTCTGGATAGAGGTTGATACCATTACAGGACAAGCAATTTACTGCAAGGGAGCGTAAACGAACCGCAGCAATAAGTTTGTTTAATTTATTCTTGTAATAGCTGGCATCTAATTGAAATATATATAGATTAAGGGGGAGCTTATCGCGTTTATCTGATATCACAGTACAGTTTCACAGTGGAATAACTGTTCAATTAGTCAATACGAAAAATAAATATTGAATTTCTGAATGAATTATGAATTGGATCGGAAAGTAGGGCAAATTGTAATATATGTTGTAGCTAGCCTTCATTTTGGATAGAAAAAAAACCCTAAAGCTTGTGTTTTATTTTGGTTACATTTTTAAACTGAATGCAGATGGTACGAGTTCTATTAAAAAACAATATTATATCGTGACTGAAGATGATGCATACCACGGTGCATGCATGTACCTTGACTAAATGAGTAAGAACAAATCAATGTCATATTCGAGTGACATGTATGTAGCCTCCATATGGCGTACTTGGCAGGTGTTACCGGTAACCATGAAATAATTTTAAAAAAGAAACGCGAATTTACTGCGTTTTGATAGATATTTTCTCCAATCGGAACTCCTCGGGTAATTTCGTCATCCTTAATCATGGCTAAGCATTCATCACCGAGGAGTTCCGATTGATATTTTCTCATCACATGGAAATCCGCTCAGCATCTGAGCTTTAATAATATCAACAAAATGCAGTTAATGATATATAAAAGTACATCAATCACAGGTTACAGTGATTTCACTCCACAGCGTAGGCGGACGTTTAGACATTTTTCACTTCAGAAATGCTGATCTTTTCATGGGTCGATGGTTTTTGTAGCAAAAGAATGCATCAAACTTTAACTTAAAGTCCCATTAGCTCATTGAATGTAAAATTACTTGTAGCGCTTTATATTACAAAGGGTTATTCAGACTTTTACTGGCTAATTGGATAGTTATTTATTCGAAAAAACATTCCTAACATTGCATTGCTTTTTAAACCGAGTTATATTCAGTGCAGTATTTGTTTCAATAACAAGAAACACTGTCGGACAAGAAGTGACAAAAGTATGAAAGAAATGTATTTTAGACTAAAAACAAAAATTAATGTACACAAAGTTCTATTACTATTCAGTCCGTTAATTTATATTCGTGTACATCAGTATTCAAAGTGTTAATGGGACTTTTAAATGAAGTGCTGTTCTTTCGTTACAGGTCAAGCCACGAAAGTCATAGATCTTCCACGGTCCAAGCTATCTTCCCTTTATTTTTGGCCGAGAATGGATATATGCTCTTTCGTGGTATAGTACAGTGAGAAAAAAAGATTTCACGTTGAAACTGAAAGACTGTTGAAATGCGTGTTTTACACCACCCATATGCTATGAAGTTCCGGAAAGTGTTAGGGTCTTTCTATGGTACAAATAGCGTCACTTCCGGCGGAAATACTGTGGACGGTATGATAAAGCAACACACGGTGCTTTCCAGGGACCACATGACACCGGAAATATCTCTTCATTTGATAACCAAGGACTGTCCCCTTTGGAAGTCGAAGCAGGGAGACAATTCTCCATTTAATGATCCTTTCTGGGCGTTTTACTGGCCCGGAGGTCAAGTGTTAACAAGGTAAGTTTGTTGAAACAGATCTTGACCCAGACGTTAAAGATACCCGTTAAATGAGATACGTTATCTAGTACTGATCTTGCGGCCAAGGCTGACCAGGATCGAGGTTTACTTTAAGGACGAACATTAACCAGATTGTGTTTTTATTTTTAATTTCTAATGGTCTACTTCTTGCAGGAGCACTGTTCCAGAAGGCGTTATTCAAAATGTTTGAACATTTCAGACATGAATTTATGGTAGAGAATTTTCAATTCTGCAAACGAATCATCAGCATGATCAGCAAATTGACCTTTTAAATCACGAAAGTACGGAACAAATTGTGACCACAACTGCACGCTTCAAATTTTAAATCGTGCAGATCATGTTGTGAATATACACTCTTACAGAGACAGCAGACTGGCATTGATTCAGTCCTTACATTTACTATTTCTTACTCGATTAACTCCCTTTGCTGCCAAAAATGTATGATGATCAAGCCCTGTCAGTAGATACGAGCCAGAAAATATTCTGCTTGAATAAGGAAAATGTATTATCATCTAGCCTGGTGGCAAGATCAGCAGAGACAGCTATGGAGTTCCATATCGGTATTTTGGTCTGATCGTTGGGTATTGTTGGCGTACTGATCGAAGAACGCACTGATCAAATAATGTCGGTGCCTGCTGACCCGAGATATATACATGTATAGTCAAAACATAATAACTGTAAACTTTATTTCACTCAGATTAATGAAATTTCATGTCTTGTGAGCATGTCAAAAACGTGGTATTTAATACATATATATTTAGAAGCTTGTTTCCTTGATTTTGCTACATGCTGTAGCCTGTAGGTATCCGTTAAATTTTTATTTCGCTGTCAGTGGGGAGCCGTGACGGTGCAACTTTCACGCTGAAACATTGTATCAGCAGCTAGTGTATGTGGATACACTGTGATATACCGCATGATTGTGCACAGTATTATCGGTATATCTAACACGGAAGTCGCGCGTGTTCTAATCTCGCTCTAGATCGTAACGCGGAAGTTTCCACCACAAATATTTGAGTTTTAAAGCCAATAACCGTCCTTTTAAAATAAGGTCGTCTTTTCATATACGTAATTGTACTAGTATGACCTTAATGAGACACAATTAATAGAAATGTTCAACCAAAAACCCAAGACCTAAATATAGAAGTTGAAAAACGGATAAAAATAGGATGTGGTTTCGGACAAACGTATTATAAGGATTCCCGTTAAACAACTATTTATCTATTACGTAAAGGCCGTCATCTCGTACACAGCGGGCCAACTAACATACAATATTTTGAAATATTGGTGACGTAAAGTTGAGGCAGGCCCCAAGACCTTTCTGCGTCGTACTAACTCTTTTATCGCCGCATTAAGCACAAGTTATGATTATCTTAATAAATTGTATTACAGAGCCGAAATCACATATTAAGATATGCCGCCACACCTTCTCGATCTGGTGGTTTAATAGTTTGAGAAAAAAGTATCTGCCGCGGCTCATCTTTGGACACGACCAATACCTATAAACCTCATCTAGACACGCAAATAATACACAAAAAAATCAACTTGGTCAATTTATAAAGTATATATTATAATATTGGTTAAAGCAGCGGACTCTAGTAACTATAGAGTAGTCCTGATTGTAAGCTCGATTTCAATACTTTCGTTCATCATATATCCCCAGCTAAAATAACATACCAGTCAGCCCTTTTTTCCTGGATATAACTAAACTATTAAATTATCGAGTTGACTACAAAGGGTCCGTGAATGTCATAAAGTGAAATGTATAAGACGACAATTAACTTATATAGTATTGGGCTCTGGATAAAAAACATGTAACCGACATAACACCACACTACACTACTTGTAGACAAAAACTTTACACACTGTGGTAAAAAACTTTCTGTTACCGAAATATGAATCGATTGTGTGGCTAAATTCGGAGGAGGACAATTTAAGAATAGTTTAATTTTAGTATACGACAACTTTATTGAAGATAGACTGAGTCTATAATATTCATCTCACAAGTACGATTTTTTCAAGGATAGGACATCTAAATTAGAATTACACCTGGTGCGTTCCAGAAATGTATTGTATTTCTCAGAAGGCCGAATTTTTCAACGAGTTTTTCCGCAATAAACTAAACTCTGCCTTTATAATTACAAGTATCATATATGATTGGGGAAAGTCAGAACAGCGAACCAGGGCCATGTTCTCATATTATGGTTACAACCCCGGTGGAAAGATCCGTTGACTAAGATGTGTATTCCTACTTGAGGAACCAAGGTCGAGTTCACCGCACATCGCAAATAGCACTAAGCATAGCTTGCAATGCAAGTAACTAGACAAGTACATTGTATTCACCTAATAAACGCCGATAGAAGCTAGCTGAATTTCCATCTCAATTCCACTATTGCATGTAACTGTCATAATTATATTGTAGATACATATTGGATAACCCTGCAGTTTTCCGTGGCACTACGGTACTGGATGTAGGCAGTGGTTGCGGGGCTTCATCTATAGCATGTTCTATGAGCGGTTCAGAGAAGGTTATAGCCAATGATGTCGACCCAGGTATGTACAGGTTGATAGTGTGTATAATTCTATGCTTTTTGTTGTTTTCATTTTGTATGTCTTGTCCTTTCCTTTTTTACTTAACAAAAAATGTTGCTATTATAAATAAAGTTAATATTTTAGCTGCAGTCTGCATCTTGTCTGTTGCCTTTTCAAATAGTATGGGGGATACATTCAGCATGCAAGTCTGGCTGTTGGCAAGTGCTGTGTCTGATCTGGGCCCTTATATTATTTAGTAAAGTGAAGTACCACTGGCATTTATGCAACATATGCGTTCATTATTCAGCTATATACCACACAAGAGAGCCATGGTATAAACGAGGACGATTTTGAAATATGTATGAAAAATGTACACATTATCCAAATTTCATTACTGCAGCTCGTTTTTAACCACAATTGACCCAGTTTCGAACTCCACCTAAATTTCATCAAGACAAACACTCTGCCCAACATTCATGATTGGCTACAAATACAATCTCTATTGCGTGCACAAGGTTTTCCAAAGATCTGACCTGTTGGCCTAGTTTTCGACACCACGTGAGTTAATTTCGAACTCGACCTAGATTTGCTCAATACAAGCATTATGACTAAGTTTCATGTTGACTGGGTAAAAGATGCAACCTCTATTGCATGCACAAGTTTTTCTAAGATCTGAACTGGTCAGTTATTGTTGACACCACATGATCGAGTTTCGAACTCTACCTAGAATTCATCAAGTCAAACATTCTGACCAACATTCATAAAGATTGGCTACAAAATACAGCCTCTAACGCATGAACAAGATTTGCCCTGGTGACCTAGTTTTTGCACCCATCACGGTGACCCAGTTTCAATCATCAAGGCAAACATTCTGATCAAATTTTATGTTATTGGGTAAAGATGCAATCTCTATTACACGTACACGTTTTTCTATGATATGTCCTGGTTACAGCTTTTGGCCCTACATAGCATAGTTTTGACAATGTCCTAGAATTCATCAAGTTCATCAAGCCAAACAGTTTCATGACGATTCAATAAAAAGTAGTTTCTATTGCTTGCACAACCTACTTGTTGACGACGCACAACCGACGCCGGGCACAGACCCATCACATTAGCTCATCTTGAGGTCTTTGTGCTCAGGTGAGCTAAAAAGCGCATGTACGTTTTTGTCAACTTCATGACAAGTTACTAACGTAATATCATCATGAAAATGCTAATTTGTTACACTAGTATACAGTTTCAATACCTTAGTACTAAGTCTTTGTTCAAACGAATGTCTAATACCACGGGCCTATAACCACAATGTGCTAATACCTAGACTCCAGCTACTTACTCATATGGTGACAAAAAGAAATATAATCTTATGTTTAGTGATAATTCTGTTAACATAGTTTTCTTGTATGCCCCTTATCAGGTGGAGAGTTGCAATGCATTCATTTCTATTTTTAGTATCCATCAGAGCTATACAACTCAATTCAGCAGCCAATCAAGTGACAGTAGAAACATGTAGAGACAATATGATTGGTCAGCTAAATCCAGACTGGTCTATTGTTTTACTGGGAGACATGTTTTATGATGAAAACTTTAGAGACAGTCTTGTAGCATGGACAACAGAACTATTTAGTAAATTTAAAACAAGTGTTTTTATTGGTGATCCTGGAAGACTGCCATTATTAGATCATCCAGTCAGAAACAGGCTTACAAAAGTGGCAGAATATGAATTAACGGGATCTTGTAGAGAAGAGAATAATGGCCTAACAACAGGTTTTGTATGGAAACTTGACAAGGGTTGATTCAACCAATCAAAACTTGACATGGGTTGATTCAACAAATCGTAACTTGACAAGGGTTGATTCAACCAATCAAAGCTTGACAAAAGTTGATTGAACCAATCAAACCAAATGTTTTCAAGACAGCAATTTCTGGATGACATGGCTGAGCTTTCTGCAGCTGATGGTAACATGGAACTTGAATAAAGCAGCAAATTCTGATATTCATATTCCCATGTAAAACAGAGACGTATAACTATCGTTACAATTCGGAAGTAGTTTTGTGGGAATGTACCACAAGGAAAGTTAACTTCATTGTAAAGTTAATTAAAAGCCAATCTAAATCCTGCTATGTGTTTACCATAACTATCAATTAGTGGGAAGGAACAGTACTAGAATCCCACCCTCTGTAAGAAACTGTCAACTTTTTAGCACTGAGGTACAAGGTGGGCTGCAGGGCTTGAACCAATGACCCTCAATCAACAAGAGTTTAAAGTGATTTCAAGTCACTTACTAAACCTCCTACTCAACCATGGCTGTTTAGGCCAGATGGCCTATTCATAGAGGTTACCAAAAACTCTGGTTCAACTGTATACTAAACTGGTCAAGACAGTCGGCAATACAACATATTACTAAAGTTTCAAATATCATAAATGAAAAACATTACCTACATTGTACCATAGAAACAAAATACACATGCAAAGTAGTATCTACTTGTTCCTACCAATACATAGAGCATTATAATATCACAGTTGTAACACCAAGGAATGTATCGAACATTGTCTATGCATCTTTATATGCCCGACCCCTCTTAATCCAAATATTTGGATTATGCGGGAATTGTAGAACCCCTGATTAAATTGTACTGTCAAAATTGAATGATGGTTCAAGCATATTTTAGAAACTAACTAGGGCATGGGTTAACCATGTTGTTCTCATATGATAATAAAAATAAACATTATATACAATGTAGTACTACATGTGATTATCAAAATATAATTATAAATGTAACAAAACTTTTTGTAAACTATATTTACTAAAATTGTAAAAATCTTTTAAAAATTCCATCACAACCCATACATGTATTGCAAATCTAATGGCTATTCAAACAAGCTGATGAGGTATTGCCATGCAATATGATGTACTCTACAGGTTTGGAGGAAGCTATAAAGAAGGGTGTACACATTTTGGGTATATGTATATAACACCAAGGTATAAAACCTAAGTGTGACTTTGACCTTGGGGGTCAGTGGCTAAGTGTTGTTTGCAACACATCCTAGCTTATAGTACAGGTAATAATTGTTTGACTACAGTCTATGCATGTACAAGCTACAGAGGACAGTAAATATTGCTATATAACACTATGTGTGAAAGGTGTGACAATGACTTTGGAACTATGTGGCTGGTTCTTGTGCATGACACACCACTGCGGTATGGGTAACCATTGTGTGAAATTATATCAAAATCCCTCCATGCATGTAGAAGACAGACCGGAAATGAAACTGACAGGTGAAGGCAGTTGAATTATTTCCCATATATATTTTAGAAACAAAAATACTTTTTGGCTAAGGCCGTGATGGGAGATATGCTGGGGTCTCGCTATAACCAAAATAAATAACCTTTGATAGTGGAATACATCAGTTTTATGGCACATCAACATCCAATGCCTTAGTCCCAGCGTGCCTCTGATAGTTGATCCGCATAAAACTTTGACCAGTAAACAAATACCAGAAACTAAAACCTCGATTGCTTTCGCTAACTGTTTAGGTCTGTCTCTTTAATAAGCAACTGGTTCTATCATGGGTGTGTGGTGTCTCAAAAGTGATCGATTGTAAGCTAACTTGTTGGCAATCAAGCTAAAAAATAATAATCTTAAAAATGGACAAAAAAGCTCAATCAACGCTGCCTGTATTGCATTCTGTTAATAGTCTAGAAATCACTCTTTTGAAATTTCTCGGTATCAAAGTGGCCACACCTATGCATATCTGAAGTTTAAAGTAGCCATGGAGACGACAAGAAACTTTTCCAATACATGGATGATGGTTGTCCGTCACATAATATCACATGACTGATTGTTCTAATGCTGTTTGGTCTATCACTTTAAAATGCCTTTAACTCGGATTATATTCAAATATATGGTTCCAACCTCTTTTTGTGAGGTAGTTGTACCCGGCTTCCTTCAGTTTATGAGCTGTTTCGAGGATGTCCTCCGGATCATGAAGATTTTCATGGATTATATACATGGGTCTGTATCCAAGCTTGATCCACTGGTGGAGTATCTGTGAAATAGTGAAAAAATGTGAAAAATAAACATGTATTGTAAATTGTGAAAAATAGAGCAAGGAAATATTGTAAAATGTGAACATGTACAATTTTTTTAACCAGGAGTTAAGTTAATTTTCAGATGCAATGAATTGCAATATGGTCATACCAGTTTTTTTTCAAGCCTGAACAAATTATGCAATGAATGATGTGAAAACATCTAAGAAATGATTTACACCAAGTTTTTTTCTCTAGTCAGCAGAGATGAAATAAACCTTACAAAATAGGTAGATAATCAACTTCTGACTATCAAAAACTATCAAAGATTTTTCCTCTTTTTTTCTCACTTTATTCGAAATAAAATGTATGTTGATAAATAATGTTTTAGTTTGAACTTTTAGTCATTGCAACATCAATTCTTATTAGTCATATCTGTGGTCGCTGACTTGAAATCACTGTAACCGCTCATTGTCTGCAGGTCATTGGTTCAAGCCCTGCTACTGACCATGTCTCTTTATGTGAGAAAGTTGGCAGTTTCTCGGGGAAGATTGGGTTCTAGTACTGGTTCTTTGCAGGGACGATGCTTAGGTCAACTGCTGTCTATAAAAAAACTGAAATACAGTTTAAACTGGTGTTGATAGTCTCATTTTTGCTTTGGCCCCCCCAAAAGATGTGAATTTCCGGTTACCCGACAGACCTTAACCTTTTACTGCTGATCTCAATCTTTTGTATGAGAAAATCATCAAAGAGAACAAATTTTCAAATGTTTTCGAATAAAAAAAGGGAAAATAAAACAAATTAAAAAATGGAAATGGAGCGTCTGGAGCGACCTTAACTTTTTTATCATGGAGACCTGAAACACACATACTGTTTTGGGGCCTTCACAGTTTTTCACAGCAGTAGGTAGCTTTAATTGCTCTGGCTAATGTCATTGTACTAGATAGATTTGAAACCATTTAAAGTCATATCTAGAACTGTCACAGATTAAATTATCAATATACAAGGAAATTAACCCTATATTTTACTATTACATGATGGAAAACTACAGAGACTTTGTTGATAGTAGAGGTTATATCATTTCGGGTTGGCTTCAAAGCAGTGGATCACATGACAAGCTAAGCTACAACACCAACGACCAGTACGCAATTTGTTATATTCCTCTACAGTACTTATTGATAAAATGACTTAGATCTTCTACAATTTTATGATTATTAAAGTAATCCGCGTGCATATTTCATGTCAGAGAGTATACACGGCAGACAGTATACACACTACAGTAGATTGAGCATATGACAAAATTATATAATACAGAAAATATTGAAAAGAGCATTTATATTTTACTGTACAAATATGGAAGGAAAGTAAGATAATTATTTATAGCAATTTAATTAAACATAATAATA
>JAFMSR010000015.1:1195701-1264696 GCA_022818135.1 Saxidomus purpurata
CAACAACAACAATTTCTTGTTATTTTCTGTACATTTAAATTTTAGCCAATTTTAAATGTTTTGATAAAATAATCTGCTCGTTGTCATGGTAAATTTAGGGTATGCCCCTTTAAATTAAAATTACTTTTCAACATTAGAAAAACAATACAATGTATTCAGAACTTGACAGATCAATGTTTACCCATGCAGATTCCTCTTAGCCAGATCTAGCTGGTAACTTTGTGGTTCCACCAGTACTGCACTCCAGCCCCAGCGTATAAAATTGTACGAATTGCTTGACAACAAACCATCATTTGCACCAATATCCACAACCAACTTGTGCCAGTTACTTCGATTTCTATCTAAATTCTGCATTCTTTCTAGTATGTACATTGTTTCTCCTGAAGATGACACATCTATACCAACTTTACTAATACGAGGCTGTTTCCATGGTCCTTGGTCATTAACATTTGTAAACTGTCTTCTCGACTGCATATTGATCTCATCATTTTCCATCGTCTCGACATAAATTCTGCCGATGGTATTCTCTAAAAATGTAGTGAATCCACCTTCTTTTCCCGAATAAATCAGCTCAGCAAATACTGGATTTACAGCAAGTTTATCGAATATTGTTGCTCCTGGCGACCTAATTATATCAGTAACTGATGACTGAAGATGCCATATCATATACAGTATGACAGTGTTAAATATAATACTTTCTATAATAAAGAATGTAACAATACATATCACACACGTTTTCAAATGTCGTTGCAGAGGTAGAGAAAGCCCACACAGTTTTCTCATTTTGGTCATTAACATATACTGGTATTTATAATGTACAAATGTGCATGTTTATCAACAAATAACTAGGTAGTCAGCATGTAGATAACTACTTTTCAACATGTTTACACTAAATCACAGTCAAAGTCAAAAACCAATTCAAAGGTATGGAATCCTTGATCTTGTAGGCAAAAACTATAAGTTCAAGTTGAGCTTTGGTCACAACCCATCCAAGAACACTGTCAATTATTTATATGCATACAGTGATGCATACGTAGTTTCCCCTTCCAACTGCATACAATTATATACATACCTACATAACCAAATGTAAATGACACCAAAATAATCTGAGAAGTAACAAGTGCAGGACAAGTCTTGCACGTGGTGACAAAAAGTTCAGAAAATGTTGAACTAAAATTTCAATTTTCTTGATCCAAACCGAGTCATCATCATGGTCATTGAATGAGAAGTTGCATTGGCATGTGACAATGTTTGTTTCATTAAATCTTTCAATTCTTTATACGCCTTGAAGAACATTTTCACATGCTTTTTAAGGTTCAGTAGTCGTTTTAATTTTCCACAATTGGTGCACTTCGCACCAATCTGACAATATCCTGTTTATCTTAACTCAGCCATTTCAGCCTGAAATTAAAAATAACAACATGCAAGTCAAACCTAATCTATATCTATCAATACTATAGAAATTTTTCTATACTAATTTATTTTGGTTGTCAGACTATTCACCCCCAAGACAGTTCCTCCAACGACAGTCTGGAATTCATTTATTTTAGGCAGTGGCTAGAGTTACGGTACCGTAACTCTAGCCTCCAAGTCTAGAGTTACGGAAGTTCCGTATCTCTAGCAAAACCCTAAGAGGAAAGGCTAGAGTTACGGAAGTTTATAAAGGTATGTATATTACTTTAAAGTGACATTATGCGCATTTTTTTCAAGTAAAAATCCAGCTGAATATGGTATGTGTACAAAAGCGCAGAGGAAATAATAGCTTTTAACCCAATACACCAAGCTCTTCACGCTACCAGTATGAAATAATAACTTTCAGAATATTGATTTTCTTATTTGACTGGGAGAGTCAATTTAAGAAAAGAACAACTGCATGCAGGAGTTGCTTCCCTTCCACTGCTGGTATCTCTACCAAGACACAATCAACTATCATTTTATGAGTCCGATTTTTTATATCTTGAGCACCAACTTCAAATACTAATGCGGCATAATCATTAATTTAACACATTTAAATGAACAGCAACCAAAAATTGCTTTTATAAAACTGTCACCAAAAATACACTATGTGCAGTAAGTTGCGCATAATGTCACTTTAATATATGCATGATAATGTATTTTAAACTTAAATATTTTACCACTATTCGTGAATAAACTGATCTGTTGTATGTACAACAATTTCACAGGCGCCATTTTGGTTATAATTTAATATGTTGCTAATATCGGAACTATCATTGTCATGTTGTATATTCTTGCACATATTTACGTGTTCTGTTTACAAATTAAAGAACGTTAATTAAACAATAGTAAGATAAAGGAAAGAAGAATATTAGAATTCTAAGAGTACGAAAACGTAAACCAAAAAAAAAAAAAATTAAGATTAATTTTTAAATTTAACAGCTGTACTTTCGATCTTTCCTTTTTGTCACGATTTGAGTGCCTTCTCGTGGCATGGCTTAAATGTAGTCAGACAATTAAATACAAAAACAACACAATCATGCTTTGCACAACATGTGATATGATTGTCCAACTGCAATGGAACGCTCAAGTAAAGACGAAGATAACAACGATATTTCCATCATTGTGTATTACCAAAATGGCGGCTATGAAGTCGCTGCATTTGATGACAAATCGGTTTATTCACTATGACAGGTAAAATATTCAAGTTTACAATACATTATCATGCATATTTAAAGCAACATACATATGCCTTTATAAACTTCCGTAACTCTAGCCTCTCCTCTTAGGGTTTTGCTAGAGATACGGAACTTCCGTAACACTAGCCTCGGAGGCTAGAGTTACAGTACCGTAACTCTAGCCACTGCCTTTAATTTAGCTCGCTTGTGAACTGTTTTAGAAATGTAAACTAACAAAATTTGATACAAAATTTAACTCAAGGCGGGTCGTCAACGACAGAGTGACTATAAAATATGTAAATATTCTCCATCTAGTCTAGCATAAAACATTTGGAAAACTTAATCAATTGTACATTTTATCCGAAATGCAGTTTGTCCGAAAAAAAACTATTTGATCAAAATATTGACATATTTAACGGGTGCAATTAAAGAACTGATATATGAATAATGTGAAGGAAAAGCATAGCATTTATTTCAGAAACTAAATGTGATATAAGTTGATCCAAAATTACATCAGAATGGAAATATTTACAGAAAATTTTCTGATAGTTTGCTCGTGATGTAAGAGTCACCTGCCCTTTTCTAACACTGTCGGCGAATAAATGTATTGTTGTCGTCTTGCGAATGTACTCTTAGTAAGAAATATCTATTAAATATTGAAGTGTACGTACGTAGAGAAATGAACATAAATAAAAAACTTGATCATCTATCTGTTGATCCTTTAGCAGCTGCACGTCAGTGCAAGAAAAAGTTAAAAGACAAAATGTATCGACAGTGAGAGTATTTTAAAGGATGACAGCACTTCATCAAGTGAGAGTGCAGGGCCTGCTTGAAACTGACAAGATCAGGTTGTATAACACTGGCATGCGGGAAGGGAAGCTATTCCATATGACCACAGTAGCCTACAAGGGAAATTTGAAAACTTCAAATAGTATAGCAGAGGTGTCGGAATCTGCCTATAGGATGCAGGTCACTTTCGTAGACCGTTTGAAGTACGACGGCATCGGAATCTCAGACAGTGAATGATTTTGTAAAACATGATTAGTCGTGCATCTGTCTTCTATAAGTCTGCCACCCAAGTTCGTTTCTCGTGGAGGTAACACTGATTACTTTTTCATTTTGCATGCATTTTGCAACCTAATCCATTATCAATGTGCTAAAAAGTGTTTTGTTTTGTACATACTCTATATGTTTTGTGCTTTTTGTGCTGTAATTTTGAACTATTTTAACTATTTTACTATATGTCCAACTATTTAGTTCTAGTTTCTTAGTTTCCCATAAAAATGTGGAGAAGGAGGGGGGGGCATTCCAGTTTATACCTGTTTTTTGTCGTATGCTTTCAATGTAAGTGACCTTTATGTAACTGCTCACTAATGAGGTTTTCTTAGACCAACCATTCTTATGCATACTGCCTATATTATGTGATCAAATCTTGTCTTATGTTTTATGCTGCTAATCATATATAATAATTGCTCATACTATTAAAGAAAAAAAAGAAATTTACTTTATAGTAATTCAGATGCAGTTTAATTGTGTGTGAGTCATGCTGTGGGAGGGTTTTCATGCAGCAGAGCTTATATACATAGACTAAAGTGTGATATTAAGATGAGTGATATGTTAATATGTAATACTATTCTTAATCAGATACTATTCTTAAATAACATGTACATAACTTAACTTATTTATCTTAGGTTAACACTTGGTATTTTACATTTGAGCATACAGATAGTGTTAATCAGGTTGTTTCAGATCTGATCTGAGGCTTTAAGCGTTTTAAGCATAATTGTAATGTGGCGGTAGTCTAATATTTTCCTTTCATAGTCTTAAATTGGTTACATTATATAACAGTTTTTAACCATGTTTAAACTCATGGTACGATTAACGATTAGTATGTCTTTTAAGTGTGATATGTGCAGCATTGAGCAATATGTATTGTAATTTATAGTCTCTTTTTGTTCTATAAAGAACGGCTATGCATTATTTTTATATTGATGAATTTATGTAGGGTTAACGCACGTTTTTTCGTGTTATAA
Source organism: Saxidomus purpurata (assembly GCA_022818135.1). Taxonomy (NCBI): domain Eukaryota; kingdom Metazoa; phylum Mollusca; class Bivalvia; order Venerida; family Veneridae; genus Saxidomus; species Saxidomus purpurata. Next base: position 1,200,368 of record JAFMSR010000015.1, read on the forward strand.
CATCTGCAGAATCCCGAGGGATGGTTGGTGCCCGAGCCCGTTAGGGCGAGGGCACCAACATATCCCGAGCATGAAAATCATGAATAGCATAAAAATCATATAAATAAAAATGAAACGACGTTCAATAATGCGCGGAACATTGTCGTGTTGTTTACGTCATATTTATGACGGCAAAATGAGCAAAAACAGCACATTTTATGCTAGAATATTTGCAAATGATATGTATGTGGATGAGACGTAAATAAAATTAAATATGTTTGTGCTTCTTATTTCTCTTTCTACGGTCTCTAACAGAAGGCTGTTTTGTTACATGTCACGATTAATTTGTCATTGTTTTAGTCGGTAAATACATGTAGCTTCAAGCTAGTGTTGCAAACTTGTGTATGACCGACTTTAAATCTTGTTTCTTGTATAGTTTTGCTCTGTGCTAAATATGTTTTATTTGCTCAATGTTCCTTCTACTATGTAGATCCTCATATATTGTGAAGAAGTTGCTGATCAATCTGATTGTATGTGTGCACATATTTTCGAGTTCTATCGTTGGTACCGGATAATCCATATGACCAGTTTAGTTATGTTAGGTTGAACGCGTCCCGTTCCAGACTCGGACACGTACCGTCTGGTCGATACATCAGACCTCGGTTTTAGGTCTCATCCGAAAGAATATTAGTTATGTTAGTGGATGAGCGGGGATCGAACCTACACGATTTCTTGATACCAAGTCTAGCGCACTGATCCGCTCCCCGAATATCATACGTTAGAGGGAGATAACTAAAATTTTATTTAGTTTTTTTTCTTCTTCAAAAATATTGAGTTGCTTCCCCTGGCAAACATGATCATTTTTAAGTGTTTCTTTTGTCTATATTTTTGGCTAGTATTTCAGTGATCTATTTTATGGATAATGTATATGTGATAGAAGTTTAAAGTCGTATTTATTTCAAACAGATTTCAAGTCGCAAAAGATATGCAGGGTTTTAAAATAGATTTTATGGACATTTAATGTCCCATGATATATATCTATGTACCTTGATTATCACGATGATAATTGATATGTAAAGTATGTATAAGTCCGTGTCAAAAAGCTCTATAGAGCTTATGTCATATAGTTTAAATATCCGACTTCTGTAAATGAATATTGATTGTATTGACTTGACGGGTATACCCCCCTCGAAGTCAAGTCATGTTCAAAGTTAGTGCATGGTACATTATAACATAATCTCTCGTGAGCTTTTAAAACCGACGTAAACATACAAACGAATTAAAATGATTTTATAAGGGTCCGGCCAGCAGCAAAGACACTGGTCAGTAATACTGACCTGACACCCCTACATACAAACTACGTGTGGAGCTGTGCCTATATAAAACGACAGTCACGTGATTATAATGCACTACACAAATCGAAATAGGCCTTCGGACTAGCACGTGATATGCATGTAGACTACTACTACAGTTGCATAAACTGAATCCAACATGATGAAGTCTTTTAATAATTCAAGCAAAACAAAGCAAACGGAATTCATGCAGACTGCAATACAAATTGTGCAAATTTCGTAATCTTTAGCATTCCGCGAAAACGTGCTACACGTTTTAAAACAGCGCGAAAGTTTGTCACGTTTCCGGTAACGACGCCGTACAAACAGGAAACACATGACGCCATATTTCAAATAGCGCTTTTAAAATTGTCAAGGAAAAATGAAAGATGGTTACAGCAGATGATTGCGACAAGCTGTATTGTTTTTTTGATTATTTCTGAAGCTCTAGGCATGTCTTTTATACAGAAATTATTTAAAAGAAACCAGAAAGATGACAATAAAAACAATTCCCCGAGAGAAACAGATGGACAAAATGATGCAGGCGTAGCCATTGTCAGTAAACACAATAAAAAGTCATCTTCCAGTTCAAGGCGAAAGCTCAAAGGACCTCGCTGCCCTGAAAGAAGACTGCAAGAATGGAGAAGTAATGTCACCCGAGACTCTTCTGATTCGGATAATAGTGACGAAAACTCCGGAGAATGCGATGACCATTACACAGAGAATAGAAAACGAAAGTTAAATTCACAGATTAGTAAATTGAGGTGAATAGTTATAACGTTCTAAACACTTCTTTTAGTTGTTGGGTGGGATCGGGGGCGAGGCGGGGCAGAATTCGAAAACATTCTGGAACATGAAGTTCGATATTTTAATCAGTTTATAATAATAGAATCTAATAATAATAATAATAATAATAATAATAATAATAATAATAGTAATAATAATAATAATAATAATAATATTTTTATTTAAAGAAGGTTTACACATAAAGCTATGCTCAAAACATACAACACTTATATAGTTTATATAAAAGCACGTAAGCCCCTTGTTTACCATTACATGTCGAGGTTAGGATTTAGACTAAAGAACGTAAATTTCAAGATTTACGATGTGTGAGAGACCTACGAAGCCGCGAAAAAAGGCTTTAAAACTGATACTATTGAAAATCGTACCTGTACTTATGCAGTTCATTGCGTGAAGTTTTTTTTTTTCATGCAGGAAACATCGAGAAAAGTTAAGGAGACGACAGACAGATGCCATGGCACTGGAGCAAGAAATTCGACAAGTTGTCACATACATTTCGATTACAAAGCAACAAAGCGAAGCCCTTAAAGAAGACGTGCTCAACAAAAAGTGCGAACTGAAGTTTTTGGGAACAGAAGGTATGTACAATTTGAACTTGAAGCAAGGCACAAAAACCAAAGGCTGACTCATCTTCGGCCCTTGAAAATATAAGCTGTATAGTACTATTGTGTAAGCGTTAACTTCTTCCATTAGTTATTTGTTTTGTTTAAAACTACTGTAACAGTGCATTTCGTATCTTGTTACGACTCAAGGATTTAGGTCGTATATCTCAAGACTGTCTTGAGAATCCCTTGTACGTGCGACTACACTTTTGTCCCTCGGGATCTGTCTGATTGTTTACTTGGGTGAATTTTACATCCTGCACCATACACAAATTTCAACTAAACATGCCTTATACGAATAAAAAGAAATACCAAAACTGCATGCCAGGTAACTCTGTCTTACATATGCCGGGGATAAACCGGAATCCAGCCATTTCCGTTTGTTGACATTGCCAGAATTTTTAAAAGATCTGATAAGATTGTCTCCCTTGACTACATTTCGAGAGGCATCCCTTGTAGTTAACTCGACAATACCGTGGTGAATCCTACTTCCGACTGTAAATCATTAGGTGGGCATGCTAGGGTCTACTGAACAGTATCTTCAGTCAGATGGACCATCGTGACATAAGAATAAATTAACACTGCAATAAAGATAAGCGTTTATTTTATGTTTTCCAGTGAATTATAGAGTTTTCTCAGTGAAATAAAAGTGATAATCCACAGTTTTGAAACAGTGGATTACCATTTTTATTTTTCACTGTTTTTGCAATCTTTAACCCGGATTTACGTCAAAAAGTATACCGAGCGTAACTGATGCTGGAAACCATGTGACGATGACGTCGTTTAAATGACGTCATTTGCGCTATGTTTTCTGATGACGTTTCCCGCGATTTTCGATAATTTGTAGAAACAAACTCAATAAAAGTAGAGTTTTAACCATAAAATAAACAGAAAAATTGTTGGTATCGGTGTAATATCACGTTAATTTCACTCGTGAACACCAAAAGTTGTTATTTTCACTCGTGGCTGCGCCACTCGTGAAAATATCACTTTTGGTGCCCACTCGGTGAAATTATAACGTGATCTTACACCGAAACCAACAATTATCCTCTATTTATCATGTTGCTAAATAATGATTGAAACAGTTCTAAAAAACTGCGGCGAAGTTAGTTTGAAACGCATCAAAGCTTGAGCACATAATTCGTTTGTTTTTATAACTGTTGCGTCTATATCCAGGTGGAGGTTTCAAGATGATGCATCAATATTAATCCATTTCTACCTTGATTTTTACAATGGAGTCTTCTGACTTCCAATTCTGGCAAGTCTTTTAGCTTGACAATAGCTTGGCGATGTTTTGCAGACTATAATTCAGATCCAAAAGGCTATCAATTTAAATTTTGATCAGACGACATTGTATTTGCCGTCTGCTTCGAGGCATAGCTGTTTGAAAAGGTAAATACGGCATGTATATTTTAGTAGACATTATGCAAAATGGGGTAAACCAAATATTTCGTTTGTTATAATTTCAGTGCCCGAAGGATACGAGCTGGAGGCGAAGAAAAAGGAACCTGTGTTCTACAAGAAATACAATGCCGTGAAATCGGCTCCAGAAGCGCGAAACTTATTAGAAAATGTCCGGCAAAAAATGAGGGCTTTACAGTACATTGAACTACTAACCTACAACAAATATGTAGAATGCAAACACGACTTGAAGTCTAACTCTGTTAAACATCGTTCAGGAGTGATGTCAAAAAACAAGAAACGCCATTTTGGACCTGTAAAAGATGCCATTAAGTTTCATGCCAACGCAGAAAATAGTTCGGGCGCGGAGGAAGACGCGACGGACCAATGTGTTGATGCAATACCGCTGCACGCCTTCGCAACAGTTACTATTGAATCTTCTCCACAACAACAGTCACCTGTGGAAATGACGCAATCTACCCCTCCAACACCAGCACCAGTACCTTTACTTCCGGCGCATTTGTTTCGTGGTCCTTTGTCTCTAACATCTTCCGCTCACATGGCAACCGAAACATTTATATAAAGTAAACAGAAGTAACTACATAAAAATAAATTATAACTCAATGTTTTGAAAGTTTACTCTTTTTTCAACTCACTGGCCTTTTTTAACTTGGATTGTTTCCTTGTGTGATTTTATCGCATCACAATTTTGCACTAGCAACAATGACGGTTTGTTTTGCATGAGACAATGGTCATTTGTTTAGCCATTACCGTTCAGACAAATTGACTTAGTCTACATCAAATAAAGTTTTGTCCCCCGTGTACTGGGAGTTTGCCGCAGTGGCACAGTGGTAGCGCGTTCGCCTCATGATCGGAAATATTCCCAGAACAGTTATTATCTCTCTGTTCGAGACTGATTTTATCCGGAATGAGTCTCGAGAGCGATTAATCGAACTTGTAATAACTTGTTTCGCAATCGAAAATAAATAGAGTAGTGTAAACTAAAGCGTGATTGTTGAATCGAACTGTATAATTTATGTGCGTACAATTATTGCGTTAGTTTGTTGTAAACGTAAGTTAAAATCATTTGCAGAACTACGCCCATTTGTATACTTGAACAGTTGGACCTGTAATAATCATTCTTACTTCAGTTAAGCAGCCCCCTAACCAAAGACTACACCACTTATTCTCGACAGATAGTTTTATATGAAATACACGTGTATTAGGCAGCCACGTGCACATTCTTTTAGGCAGCCATGTATGATACACCCCCTTGGTGGGCGCATAAGTCATCTCCGTATAGTTATCTCGTCCGTGCCTAGGCTTCCATTGGCAAATGCGCTATAGAATAGTATATATCTGTAATGAATGTGTTTGTTGCAGGGATAATATCCGTCCCGATGTGACCTGGTCATTGAGTGGTAATGCGGTTTGGGGAGGGGTAGAGAGGGCGCCGGACCAAGTTTTCCGACATTGTTGAAAATAGCTGTCCGTCCGATAATCATATACAGAAAAACAAAAGTTCATCAGTACAAACGAACGAGATAGAAAGTCATTGGAATTTGAAAGGTCTGCAAAACAAATACCGAAGGACGTCGTGCTTTCATCACCAACTATTGACCTGTTAAACTAATGTCGTAAACAAGAGCTTGATATATTTAAGAAATAATAAATGTCTCCCTGTATTTTATCGTTGAATAAAATATAGTCAGGAATTTGGATGCGTAGTAATTAAATCACGAGTGCGTAGCACGAGTGATTTAATTTTTCGCATCCAAATGACTGACTGTATTTTATTCAACGATAAAATATAAGGAACAATTTATCATTTCGATTCTAACACGTTATTTTCTTTGAAAACAATCCCGAACTTTATTTAACACGTAGTAGTACATCATTGTAACCTTAAAACGCGAGATACGATTGGACGCGCTTGTTTACATACGTCACGTCGTTACGTCATTTACGGCACGTCGTCCTTGGAAAAACGTGCTGTATTTTATCGTAAAATAAAATACAGGTCTTTTCCTATATGTTTATATAGGAAAAGTAGCCGCTTGTGTTAGAATTAAGCACATTTTGACTAAAACACGTTGTTAAAAATAATGCACAGGGCCTTATAGAGTTAAAGAATATACTGGAACGATCCCGAGTTGGCATATTACGATAGATCTATGTATGTTTATCCATTCATGTAGAGCTCATGAACTTTTGTAAAACAATGGCCAGCCAAGCCAGCTTTAAAAAAAAATGAAACATGTCAGATGCTTATATACAGATATTTTATATCTCTTTTAAATGCATAATCTGAGATGGAAACCATTTTTGTGCTGTAACCCATGCAGTGAAATTGCCTAGTATTATAATAGGCTAGACTTAGAGTCTTACAAAGGCTTAAACTCACGGTATTGCCGCGTGATACTTCCTTGACTTTTGGCACTTCATTAACAGCAGTATGTATATTCAATTCAAGTTGTCAACAAGGCAGGTCGCCCAGTAAAGTCGTGTCTCTGTTTAGTTATTTGTGATGTAACGATAAATTCTGTTTTTGTCCCGTTTCGTTACAAATATGTAACGGTGTAACATCGGTCTTGTAAATTTGCCAGGATAATACAGTGTACGGAGGTACCTATTGATCTACCCAGGTACAAACAGACTGGCTTCTAACCTCAGGGTCGTGCAAACAACTGTAAAATAGAACTTCTTTCTTCCCACAGGCAGTCCGTAATTAATTGAGTAAGCATAAATTTAAATTACAAAGTATTAAAATTCGAAAATTTTAATAAACCAAACGCTTTAGGTTTCTGTACATGTTCGCGAAGAAAATAACATATTGCATTACTTCATCTCTTTTGTGGACTGTATTTGATCTTGTTAGGATCGCAATAATATATGTTAAAGCATTGTTTATCGCCTAATAAACAACTTCTTTTCCTACTTTAATATGATTAGCGGTGGTGTAGAGGTTAAACTGGCAACAATCGCTGCCACGGCAGCGAGTATTTGGGGAGCTCTCTCAACTATGTACCTGTCAGTTAAACTCAGTGTTCTACATTAACATGCAATTGGAGAAAATGTAAACAAACAGCTGATCACAACAGCAAGCAGACGATTTTAGCTCTTGAGCTGACCTTTGGCTTCTTTACGTTTTTTTTTATAGCACTTTGGAATCAGATGAAAATTTATCCACCTCTTGAATCATTTCTTCTCACTTTCTTTTTATCCCATGACTTTCATTATATTCTCCCTTTTTAGAAAATTTAAAGATAAATACTACATTTCACACCTAACTCACAGAACAAGGCCTGCTTTTGAATTTCCTACAATATAAATACATTGTGGTAAAATGAATATGTCAGCACCCAATTAAGATAGTCACAAAATTAATTGGTAATTAAATGCCATCGGCATGCAGGTCTGGTTTGTGTATTTTTGAAGGACCCAAATTCCAGACATGAAACTGATACATGTGTCAGAAAAAGGAGGGAAATTATCACAGCAGTTCAAAACACAATACAATGTATATGCATGTAGTTGATGAAGAATAAAGTTTATATTTAAAGCATTGCAGAAACAGACATGTATTGTTTATATCAAAAGAGAATAAAAGGAGCTATTTGTGTTAGTTTTAATGTTCTTGACACTGATCGATGATAACACAGGATGATGTAAATTATAGACCATCAAGAAAAAATAAATTGGAGAAATTACTAAAATCAAAAGTAAAATCAATCTAAAAGGCTCATTCTTGGATAATAATGGATCATAATATGTAATGAGCCAGGATAATACTAACTGACCCTGCAGGTGCGATCCTTGCAGTGGTTTAGTAAGGATTCTTCGTCTAAGTCACATAAACATTTTAATTTTTTTATACTTTGCCTTATTGTATCTGCATACTCATGGGCTCAGTGACTAAGAAATAGACTACCTGAACCTGGAAATAGTATCATACAACAAAAAATTATTATAGAAAATACTGAACTGTACTATAGACAGTAAAGTACGGACGAATGGGGGAAGAACAAAACATTTGAACTGCAAGGGAAGTTATGTCCTGCTGTGTACTTTTGCAAGTTAGACATTTACACCAAAATTAGAAAGTTCAATACTTAATACTCGAAAAACAATTGGCAACTTGAATAGATTTCAGCACAAAAACATATATTTATGATTGTTATCTAGTGACCTTTACTTATGTAGGTCTTAAATAACTTAATGATTCATTTTAATGAAGGATATTCTCATTTTATGGAAATAAACTTTCATCAAGGTTAGTAAACTGTTTTTGTTCTGTAATGCATGCCACTGCTCTCAAAGTGTATAAACATCACCACGTGGCTTTGTTTATAAACACAGACTTTATCAGCAATTAGCCACACCTCCCGGGAAATTCAAATCTGAGATCTGTCAAGCAGTTTGATTTTTTTTCTCAAAGTCACTTTTAGAAGTGATATGAAATTAAGATTTTTGGATTAAATGTTTTGAAATGGCACAGCTTACCTTTGTAACAAATTTCAAAGGAAACAGTTCTGTAACTTTGTCAAAATTTAAGAAAAAGGGTCTCTGATCTGAAACATGTTTGAAAATATTGAAAAACCTGCCCCAGCGCCATCTAGTGGTTTATATAGTCCTGTTGCCCCTTTAAGGTGTCGGCCGCTCATCCCGGAGGTTGCGGGTTCGAGCCCCACTGGGGTCACGACCGTACTTCCTCATAAGACACCAGTACTGGTTTTTCCAGGAAGCGGACTCGAGAGTGACTCGATAAGCTACAAGCTTTCTTCACAATCGAGCTAAAATAAATTAGTATAAACTATAAACTAAACTAATATGATTACATGTGTAAATGCGCACATAAAACTTCAAAACAGTTGTTTATTTGACGATAAGCAATGCTTGAACGGTTTATACATGTAGACTAAGTAGAGAATTCGATCGCGAAGTCTACCTACCCAATATGTTATTCTATTTATTTTAAAGTCCCAGGATCTCTTTGAATTTACTGATACTGTATAGTAAAATAAATTTATTGATTTAATGTGGTCAATTACTGCCAAGATTGGTCTTAGTGGTCCAGTAATAACGCCGTAACCCAGAGGGTCTAGGTTCGATCCATGGTCAGGCCATATGAGCAATGTCCGGCTTCGACTAGACATTTACAGCTGTCGCTGGGTACCAGCTGCAGTTACAGTAAATATCAGCCTTAAATCCTCTCTTAAGTGCCTGATTCCGAATAAGTAGTGTCGCGAGAGTGGACAGTGATACATATAAGTTGACAGATCTGAAAAATAAGGCACAGACCCCTCCAGATATTTTTCTTCTCTACTTTTGAAGCCATTCCCTTCTGACTGTATGGTTGTTCGGATGATGATTTTTGGACGCCCGTCGTGCCATGCCGAGATCAGACTTCCAGTACGCCCGAATTGGACAGTCCGCCAAGTGATTGTGAAATCAATGAGCAGTGACCACCGCTGTTTGAACTCCGCCATGACCTTAGAAACGTCTATCGATCGGATTTGAACCGGAGACAACGGTGGTCTGAGTCCGCTCGGAGGGTCTGTCGGTATCGAAATCTATTTAGGTCTTGATCTGCTTATGTTCGAAACCAACGAACTCGTCAACGGTTATAAATATTTAAATACAAATTGTAATATATAGTAGGCTTTAAATGCAACGCATTTAGATATTTCCGATAATAATTGACAATGGAACAGATTTTCAATATATCGTACGAGACGTGAACAATTTAATGTCACAAAACGCTTTAATTTCAAGTTCAAGTGCCTGTGTGTTTTTTTCCTGATGCAGGAAGAGATTACGGACAATGTTGACGTTCTCATGTCTCTTCTGCACGCTATACAAACTGATTCCGATCTCGATGGCTAAAAATTAATTGTTACCATTCAAAACACATTATATTTAAAACCAGTTGCGTAAATAAAAGACACTATAATAATATATACCCAAATATTTACAAAGTATGCAATTAGCGTTGAAATTCAAACTGGATTTTATTCAAATTGTTGTACAGTTTAAATAGCAGCAATAAAAACCTGAGCAAAGAATAAAACCACGGATTAAAAATTAAATAGACAAGTCATGTTTGTAGATCAAGCTTGTATTTAAGTTGTGGAACGATTAAAACCTTAAGCGTTTTAGGAAGAAATTTATGCCAGTTAAGGCGATTCAGTTAGGCATTAGTAATGTTTAAAACTAATAATCTAAAATAAAACTGTAGAAAAATTGATCTCTTAGAGGAAGAAATCTATGACGCCGTGACACTGAAATCCGTGAAAATCGAACTTTTCAAAACACTGGGAGATTATTTGTTTTAAAAAGAGAAAATTGTGATAATTTAAAACTGCTCACGTTAAATGAAGCTAAATAATTCTGAAAGTATTATTGAATTGGAAGCTGAATTGAACATTAAGTGAATTGAAAATCAATGAAGTAAATACAATGCAGGCGCAGCTGGTTGGCAATTACATTGTGTTTGCGTTTGGAACGTAGTAAAACGCAGTACTTTAACGACAGAGAAGCCAAGAGTAGTTATAGTAAAGTGTTTGTTCTTAAATGTTCTTAACTTTTGAAGAGTTTTAACCAGAACATTTGGAAACAAATTTGTACAGATGATGGATATATTTGCAGCAATCGCCCAGGGGCGTGTGAGACAGATCGGGCATATTTTACAAGATAGGGAAAATAGCTTAGACGTTACGACGCATGACGGAAAAACTGCACTCATATACGCCGTTTGTGAAGCCAAAGAGGAAATAAGGACTCATTTAGTGCGCATGCTCCTGAAACAAGGAAGTGACGTCAACGCAATAGACGAAAATGGACGTAGTGCACTAATGTATGCCTGTATGGACAATGATAAACTCGATTTGGTTCGTGTTCTGGCAAGGTGTAAGGGTTGTGACGCTAATATAAGAGATACAGATGGTAATACAGCGATTATGCATGCAATAATGTGCGCGAATGCCGCGGCAATAAAGGTCCTTGTCAATTCGTCGGTGACCAAAGCGACAATTAATCTTGAAGTATCGAATAGACAAGGACTTACGGCATTAGAACTAGGTGTTAAATTACAAATGCCAGAATGCTGCAAGGTGCTTGTTTGCGAGGGAGGGGCAAACACAAAACAAGTTAACAATCAAGTCGGTCTAATGAGACTTCTGGAAGACGAGAACTTATTTCATAGGAACAATACCCCGCATTCAAGACACCCCTCTAGGAACGCATTTGTGAATAGAAAACTTGACTCTCCAATTTTGGAGGATAAACAGTTTGAAGGATCATACATGTCACGTGACACGACGCCGAATTATGTCGACGATTTTCACGGAAGGGGAACTCCGCATCATGCATTTTCGCGTTCTAATAGTCTTCACAGAAGTAACAGTAATTTGTACAAACGTCGCCCCGAGGCTGGGAGCCGACCTTCTAGTCTGTCCTTTGCTAAGGATGTTCTTGGAATTCTAAATTCGCAGAAAAACTTAAAGCGTGTTCTTACGCCAATTTCCGGTAGAAATGGAACGCCGGTTACGACAAAAGCTGAAATTTCCGAAGACCAGTCGTTTGGCACGAGAACAAGATTACCCAGTATTCCAAGCGGCCGGAAGTTATACCTGGTGTCATCCAAGAACAATTTTAATGGTTATGGCAACTCTTCGGACTTCCATTAGACGACAGTGCTCAGCGACATTGTTTGTGCCCAAATAAACCTACAGCAAGAATTCTTTGTGTTATATACATGTATGTGTTAAAGTTGAACTTTTCACATTTTGAACGTCTCCTTTTGTCACTGGATTATTTACATGCATTTTTATGATATTTTTCAATTTAATAAATATTGTTGTTGACCTAAGATTTGATGACTTCAATTTTCCAATGCCCACACAGTCTCTACCGATAAAATTAGTTTGTTTGTCTGCAGCATTAAATCCCATCCGTTAAATAGCGTTGATCCGACGTATATCTTATGTTGGGATTTCTGGTAAAAGAAGTCATTTCTATGAAGAATTATCGTTCTTGCTACAATTGGAAAGGAATGGTAACTCTGGATGTAAGCAAAATTGGCGAGTATTAGCGGCACTTTGCTCAGAGCCTCTGGTCAGGATGGGTTAAGTGTTGTAAAGGTTCAGTAATGCTTTTAGAGACGGGACATCGTAAAATTCTGTTTTGCATTTATTTTGGCACGTCGAACTTTCATGAATATTTTATTTTTAAGCTATTCAGATTTCAGTGCCGTAACAATATTTAGAGAAAGAAATGCTTTGAGTTGACCCCTCTTGTAATATTTCATTTTAATAGAAGGTTTTCAGTGAAACCTCATGTAAAAACTCGCTATAAGTGAGTACTAAAAGTTATATTTTCACGAGTGGCATAGCCACGAGTAAATTCAAGTTGCCACAAAATGCAAATGCAAACTGCTGTTGGTTTATACATTGATTAGATACACTGAATGGCGATATGACCTGTTGAATTCTGCTTATTGTCTTCTCTCGTGTACTGGTTAACACCGGAATCAGTGTCCGTAATACACATGTAAGTCTTTATCAACTGTGGTCAGTCGTTCGTTTAAAAATATAGATGCGCATAAAGATGCGCAATATTAGACACCTTCATCCTCAGGGTATTGCACGCTGGCCACATAAATGGCCAGGATGATGATAGGGTTCGAACCCGTGACTGTTAAGTGTTGGCGTTTTTATGAACATTGTGACAATTCCAAATTACATGTATCTGCCAGATTTTCCGGCACGACTTCTGTGACAAGTAACCACATAAAGCAACGAAAATCGAAAGAAAGACAGCCGGCTTTGAGTGATTAAAACGGCTCATTTTGGTGCTCGCTGAATTTCAGTGTACAATGCAAGAACCGAAACTCTGACTAGTCTCTGGTAGAAACTTTTCCCCAGTCTTATAGAAAGCAAGAACCATAACCCTGCACAGCTATATCTTTTAAATGACCAGTCGGTCATACTTTCTTGATCCATGCATTAAAAACATTTTTACGAAGATTTAGGAAATGGTGGACGGGGCGAAGGAAGATGGCACGAGGGTATTATGCGACTGAGGGCCGATTATACGTCCCACCCCGCACAGTCTCTCCAATGTCAAAGAGATATCTTTTAATAGAGATATCTCTTTCACGCTGAGTGATATATTCGTAACACAGAAAGATATGTCTTGAACTTTAAGAGATATCTCTTCTATCTACAGAGATATCAGTTTAACATCGTTTGAGAGATATCTCTCAAAGTTACAGAGATATCTCTGTATTCAAAACATATATCTTTTTTTTCGGGGATGTCTTCTGCTGTACGACAGAGAGATGTCTCTATTTCACTGAGAGATATCTCTTTAGTGTTGAGAGATATCTTTCAAAACATGAGAGATATCTCTGTTAAAAGAAATATATCTCCCAATTAACAGAGATATCTCTTTTTTATTAAATAGTAAATTAGCTTGCCATAGTATTATACAACATCAGACAAAATGATATCATCAAATCCAAAACACTTGTGAAACAGATATAATTTAATTAAAGCCTGTGTAAAGGTATTTTCCGATATAACCATGACTTATTCTAGATACATTTGTCAATTTAAAGTCCTATGAGCACTTACAAAATTCTAAAAGAAACTGGTAGCTGAGTACAATATGTATATTATATTTTACTTTACAATATGTTAATAACGTATGCCTTTCCTTTCTAGTTATGTCACTTCTTCACCTAGTGTTGTCAGAAATAGTTCGTCCTTGCAAACTTTCGGTGTAAAAGCCACATTTCTAATATCTGTTCGTAGAAATATCCATCGATCATTTTGCTGAAAAGTGCTTGTCTGAATCAAGGGAGGGAAAACCTCATAACTCACTGTCTTCTCCAGTTGATAATCACGTCCCTTGACAGACTACTATACACGTGTCAGCAAATAGGAAGTTCGTAAATGTGTATAGTGGGCGTTTTAGATTATCATTATTTTATTTATTGTCAACTGTGGATTTTCATTCTTCAGAAGTGATTGTCTCTACGCCAAAGATACAGAAATAAAAATTTTAATCATATTGTACATGTAGATCTTTCATTCTGCGAATACAATACTTGCGTGTTTTAGCATGTTTTGACAGATACATGTATATGGTTAAACTATCCTAGTGTAAATAAGGTACTGTGCGTTATCTAATACGCGTTATCTACACACAGGTTTAACGCGAATGTGCTGAATGTGAAATATGACGGAAAGGAGACGGGAGAAATCTGAAAACGAAAGTTGCACTGATCAAGTGCCCGGAAAACAACGTGGGGCAGTTGGATTAAGTGACAATAAGTTATGTCATCCGTGTTTAAGCAAGGACAAAAGAATCGCTGCCGTCATATTTTGCAAAACGTGCAACGAATTCCAATGCACGGGATGCTCAAGCGTACACAAAGATTTCGCGTTCATGAAAAATCACGAACTTTTGTCAGTAAAAGACGTCAGATCGATACCACGTGCGTGCGATATGAAAGGATTAGATATTTGCGACAAGCACCAGAAGGTGCTCGAATTCTTTTGCAATGACGAGGAAGTATTGTGCTGCAGCTCCTGCGCTATCGTGGACCATCGGAAGTGCCACAGTGTCGTTGAAATACAAACTATTGCCAGAAATTCCAGTTTAAATGATTCCGCATTGAAGGTCAAGTTGCAAGATATGAAAGCGAAAGTAGAAATGGTTGTTAAGCAGACCAACGAGTCGGAAAAGCACCTTGATCAAGATGTTAAAGAGCTACCCCGGAAAATAAAAAAAATGCGAGATGACGTGATGAAAATGTTTGACGACTTGGAAGTTTCCGTTTCCATGAAGGTTGCAGCATTTCAGACAGACTCTGTGATGAAACTGTCAAAGAAGAAGACTACATGCCAGAAACATGTTGCCGACGTGATGAAATCGCTTGAAACAATTGAGAACGTTATTAAGAACGGCACGCCATCACAACAGTTTATAACAGAACATAAAATAAAGGATCAGGTCAAAGACCTACATACGAAGGTTGAAGAAACATGCCGAGACCTGGAGTCCGTGACGGTCTCATTCGACTTTGATGAAACATTACAACTACCACCACGTCCAATTACCGAGTACATCCCAGGACAGTTAACACTAAAACACAACATATCGGATACTTTGAATAATATTGTACATGAAGATCGTGTCGTGAAGCTTGAGAAGATCACTTCCATTGACTTGAAGCAGACTGGAGATGACACCAAGGAACTGTTATACACTGGACTGGATTTTATGTCGGATGGAAGACTGGTTGCTGTGGATAATGGAAACAAGAAATGTTTGATTTTCAGTGAGAAGCTGGAGAAACTAGGATCGTATCAGTTATCGTATATACCACAGAGTGTTGTTGTTTTATCTGAGGAGGAAGTTGCGATAACAACTGAAGGTCATTACAAGATAGACTTTCGACGTGTCAGTAAATCTAATGAAATAACTCTAACAAGGACGTGTAAAGTAAAGACAGAGTACGATTCTATATGTATGACGGATGATGGGAATTCGGTTGTTGGAACGGTCGATGATACAAGACCTGTACGTATTGTATCTCGGTCAGGGGAAGAGAAAGATCTCAGTATCAATTTCCCAAACAAACAATATCCTATAGGCACTAGTGTTTGTACATATATAAGGAACAGTGACATAATGGTTCTTACTGATAGATTCGAGCATACCGTCTGTATATATGACGTCGAAACTAACACCAGAGTTGTTGTCAAGGACGATCAGATCAAGGATCCACGTGGTGTAGCAGTAGGTCCATCAGACTGCATCCTGGTATGTAGTTGTCGTACAAACTTTATTGTACAGATCTCTCCGACAGGTCGCATCTTATCATCTTACAAGTTGGATACCAAGTTTCCATACAGAGTCTGTGTGTCGCAAAACAAATCCATGCTCGCTGTGTCAAATAGCTGTCCTGGTAACATGAAGTTAGAGTTGTTCAAAATTACTCAATAGCAGGACTGAAACATATTGCTGTATGGCATCAAAAATACATACTTCCTTCTCAGCGACACTGTAAATTTTATGTTATTTCTACATTTATACAGTTACACTATATTTAATTTTACACGTCAAATGTGATATATAAAATATTTGGTACAATGAACACGCATTAATGCTAAGAATTATTTTATTTTTATATAATTTTTGTATTATCAAATGAAACGAGGGATGTGTACATTAAAATTACATGTATATATGCTATATAATAGAGTATTGTAAGTGTGTAAAATAAAACTGACTGTGAAATTTTAATATCTGCTCTGACAAGAGTGCATAGATGGCCCTATATCGCTAACCTTGGTATCATTGCTCTGAAAGACAAGAAAGTAGGTGAAACGGCCATATTCAAGTTCAGTTGAGGACAATTTCAAAATTTGCTCGAGAAACTGTTCAGACACAGTCGAAATTTCATTACTGTAGTCTCAAAAACAAAAACGTAGGTCACAGGAACAAGATCAATGTACCTGGTGACCAAACGTTTGACCCCATGTTACGCAGTTTTGATATTGACTTACAGTTCATCAAGACAAACTTTCTGATTTACTTAAAGATGGCTGAATGCCAAATGTGGCCTCCAGAGTGTTCACAGTTTTTTAATGTTATTGTCCTGACGTCCTAGTTTTTAACCCCACGAGACACAGTTTCAAATGATGACGAAGTTTTTCTATTTTTTCTGCGACAGGTACGATATACAACGCCCAAATGCCCATGTCTTTGTCCATGTTGTTGTTTTAGGAGTTTAACGCCCTTTCCAACCTCGGTCATTTTTACGTGCGGACAGTTTACCTAACGATAGTTCTAGGTAGAACCAGTACTAGACTCCTATCCCCCGTAAGAAATTACCAACTTTCTCACATGAAGAGACATGGTCGGTATATAGCAGGTTGCGAACCAATGTATACAAAGATGATCTCAAATCTGCGACCCTACCCACTCGGCCACGCAGGCGGACTTTTCCATTAGACACTAAACGTTCAGAAAATGTATACTTAATAAACTCTGAATGAAGTTTTAATAAACAGAATTTTATTTCTCACAAATCATGCGGAAAGAGAAGTCGTGCCCTAAAACATTCGAACCATTTTAAAAAGGAAGCTCTTTTACAGTTTCTTGAAAAAAAAAGATTCTTTTTCATTTTAAACCTTAGTTTATGTTGATCTAATTTTTTCTGGTCAAACTTCTACATATAAACTTCAATAAAACGATGATTGAAAAAAATAAGATAGTCCGTACAGCTGATCGTTAGGATCGCCCTCTATTGACAACGTTTAGTATCGTACCCTACCAATGTGCAGTACCGCAGAATACTGAGCGGGACAATAAAATACTGTTCATTCAGGATAGCGCGACAGTGACATAATAGATATATGCGCACACAAAACTTTACGAGCCCATGATTGAAAACAAAGGTACATCATGCGTACAGGAAAAGTATTTATCCTTGTATTATCAAACGGATTTACACAATGATATTGGACTCTTCTGTTACGTCACTGTCGCATTATCTTAAGTGGACTGTTTTATACTTGTAATTATCTCATACATTCTAGTAACTGGTGCCATCCGCATAATTACATGTCAGATATCATTATAAAAACACATTCACCAAGAACTGAAATATATATATCTCAATCGAAAGAAAATAATTATGATGTTTTTAATAACATCACAATTCGCAATCTTTTTTAGCATTGCTATATCCGATGAGCATACGAGTTGTTTCTATACTGTGATATTGATTGACTAATCTGATAAAGCACAAATGCCATACCTTGATAAAACTTGATCATTTTGACTAACCAAACACATATTTAGTTTCATTTAGTATCATAGTTATCAAGGAAGATTCTACCTCTAAAACAATGCGTGTCTGTAAGACTTTGTAAATTCATTTACAATTGACTCTCAGTATTTCACACTCGCACTTACCTCGAAATTATGTATAAGTCGGAAACATTATTAAGTCCCGCAAACTTCCCTTCTTTAGTTATATACAGTGTTGCTGTATGCATGGTTAGCCCGTCCTAGTGATCCAATCGTATTCCAGTCATTTTACAGGTAATCAGTTTAACTAACAATCGTTCTTTGGAAGAACAAGTACTAGAACCCTATCCTCTGTAAGAAACTGCCAACTTTCTCACATATATGAGAGTCATGGTCGGTAGCAGGGCTCGAACCCACATGTGACCTTCAATCAATGAGAAGGTACAGTGATTTCAAGTCAGCTACTCTAACAACTCGACCACAGAGGCGGATGCAAATTCATAGAGGTTAAATACATGTACATGTACAAGGCATTTGCGTTTGGCAAAAAGCGTAGATAGAAAATCTTTCTTCTACTGGAATAAGAGGACCGCTTCCCAAACTTATACTAAAGGGGTCTGTAACATTGTCTATAAGTCTGCGAACTTTACATGTATATAATATATACTTAATATATACATGTAACGTTCACAGACAGATAGACAATGCTACAGACCGTTCTGGCATCCTTGAAGCTAACCACTGCCTGGGCTCCATTATTTCTGATACAAATGTGTTACAAAGACTTTCATTTGATGTCAACTATTGCTCATTCTGACCTTGAATTATGTGTAACTAGGCTTTTACATAGGACAAGGGACACAAATGCTTTACAGAATAATGTTAATATGGCACACCAGAGTTATTGTTCATTCCATATGTGACACGCAAGCTCTATTGTTTGAACTTCAGTTAGTTAGCATATTCCAGTTACGCTTGTATCTCTGCATTAAAAAGCAACAAGTGTTGTTTATATGCGGTCATCAGGATAAAATAAACTTGGCAAATGATTGACTAATCAATCTTGAGATATATACCGAAAGTAAGTAATGCATGTACTTGAAATCTGAAGAAGAAAACGAAATAAAAGTGAATTAAAAAAATGAAATGAATTATTTTCGGGAATGCCAGCATAAGTACTATGTAAGACGTTTTAATAATTAGCAAAAGCTGCTTTTCGTGAACATGTATATACATGTGTTTAACATTGGTTTTCTTGAGGTGAATCTACCCGTTTACATAGTTTACCGTATATATTTCTTGGCATTTCGCTATATAGTGCTTGTTATAGTGTAGATCATTAAGGGGTTTCTCAGTAAAGGAAAGCAGTATAGCAAAAGCAACAACAAACACTGGTTTGCATGAGTTACGAACTAAACATTATGGCGGCGTCGAATAACTGTACATACAAACGTAGATATAGAACGTTCTTATCGTTACGGTTTTACGAAAGAATATCATAATTATGGCAAGTTTGTACAAAATGTTAGTAAACAAATAACTGGTATCAAACTTTTACTTAAAAGATGCATTTTTAGCCATTTAATCTCGGAAACTATAAATATCGTATTTACTTAATTACTACAGTCCATTTAGGATAATGTGATAGTAACGTAATACACTAGTTTGTACAGCCATTACATAAACAATAGATCACACGTGCTTTGAAACCTTAGATATATACATTACCCAATTAAATTACACAATAAACTTGGACTCCTCTGCTACGTTACTGTCACATTATCCTAACTGAACTATACATAGTGTACACGATTGTAAAAATACACTGCACATATAGCCTGCCATACTGTAAAAAAGCACTGCATCTCTAGCTTATGATATTGTAAATGTACACTGCATACATAGTCTGTCGTATTGTAAATATACACTGCATACAAAGCCTACCTTATTGTAAATATACACTGCAAAAATAGCCTAACTTATTGTAAAAACATGTATATACTGCATGCATAATCTACCTTATCTTATTGTAAATATACAGTGCATCTATAGCCTACCATATTAAAATTATACACTGCATACATAGCCTACCGTATTGTAAATATACACTGCATACATAGCCTACCGTATTGTAAATATACACTGCATACATAGCCTACCTTATTGTAAAAAACATGTATATACCGCATGCATAATCTACCTTATTGTAAATATACAGTGCATCTATAGCCTGCCATATTATGAATATACACTGCATACATAGCCTACCGTATTGTAAATATACACAGCTTACATAGCCTATAGCTTATTGTAACTAATACACTGCAGACGTAGCCTACTATATTGCAAATATACACTGCAGACATAGCCTACTATATTGCAAATATACACTGCATACATAGCCTACCATATTGTAAATATACACTGCATGTAATGTACAGCAATTATAGTCACTATGATATTATGGTTCAACACCACTAAGTGATGCGTGATGAACGCGCACTTTGCAGTATTTGCAATGGTGGCATTCTGTTGAAAATATATGATCTATGACAGTTAAATGTTTGACGATGTGATATCTGCATTCGTTTTGCTTCTCCAAATAAGAAATTTGATGAAGTTATCCTTATATCATTGATATTACAGTAAGCGAGGTACAATGGTATAATTATCCACCGATTTACGACGTTGGTAGATTTAAAACAAGCACTGAATGTTTTCATTCATTATGAAGGTATTTTTTATTTTAATTATTCTATGGACAGTGCCATGTATGAGTAAAATGCGCTGTAACATATATCTGAATGTTTTATCATTGTTCCGCTGTGAAACAATAACAATCTTAATTGACTTAAAATGTGATATTTAGTTTAAAACATCTTTTCCCTTTTAGCTATTGCAAAATCTGCAATTGTATTCGATTACCTGTAATTCTGATTAAACCCGTCTGTGTATACATGAAAAGTTTATGTTGTTAAATTACAAATGCCAGAATGCTGCAAGGTGCTTGTTTGAGAGGGAGGGGCAAACACGGAGCAAGTTTTCAATCAAGTCGGTCTAATGAGATTGTTCGAAGACGAACTCTTATTTCATACGAACAATACCCCGCATTCAAGACATCCCTCTAGTAACGCAGTAGTGAATAGAAAACTTGACTCTCCAATTTTGGAGGACAAACAGTTTGAACGATCATACATGTCACGTGACACAACGCACCATGCATTTTCAAACGTCGCCCCGAGACTGGGAGCCGACCTTCTAGTCTGTCCTTTGCTAAGGATGTACTTGGAATTCTAAATTCGCAAAAAAACTTAAAGCATGTTCTTACGCCAATTTCCGGTAGAAATGGAACGCGATCATAAAAAAAGAAAAAACGAAAAACAAAAGTTATCGCGTTTTGTTTTTTGTTTTTTCTTTTTTTATTATCGCGTGGCCACGCTATAACGATTTGTTTTTCGTTTTTTCGTTTTTTATTATCGCTTGGCCACGCGATAACTTTTGTTTTTCGTTTTTTCTTTTTTTATTATCGCGTGGCCACGCGATAACGTTTAGTTTTTTCGTTTTTTCTTTTTTATTATCGCGTGGCCACGCGATAACGTTTTGTTTTTCTTTTTTTCTTTTTCTATTTTCGCGTGGCCACGCGATAACTTTTGTTTTTCGACTAGATTACACGGGACGAGTATGCTATATACGGATGTAACTTTGTTGTACTTTTTTCGACATTATTAGCATTATAATCCTGTGTAACATATGTGTGTTTAAGACTCGGAGTTATTTTATGTTTTTCATGTATCTATTTGATCTGTATTTGATATTTTGTTCACCATTCGTAATTGTTACAGGTAATCATAATTTTAATTGCAGTTATAAATTTCATTTCTTGGTTGATAAATAGCATCACTATCATTATTGAACAATTTTGAACTCTTTATATTTAGGAGATCAGCAATTTACAAGTAACAATTTGGATCAGTATTTTCGGCGCAACCGTAATAAGCTCGCTTTTGACAGGAACTTGGTAACGTTTTAATCGCCAATGAAATGATAGAATGTACTCTGCAGGGCACCTTTTAATTGGATAATACCAAATAAAAAGATTCAATAAAATACTCTTGCGTTTTCAGTCTTTCTTGAATGGTTTTATAATTTTAGCACATGAATAGTACATATCTATAAATGTAATATGTTGTTACCGCCAAACTAATGTCAATTTTAAGTGTATATTAATTATACATTCTCGACCAGTGAATAACGGTCAATATTTCGAGTAACATGTTTGATAAAAAACAACAAGGATTTAGTTTGTTTTCCTGGCGCACATGTCACGGTAAGGACTGAATCACTTTGTAAGCAGCCTAGTCGGGAATGGAATTGTTCTAGCAACCATGTAAGCGAAGAACCCCGGGTCCCCGTCCCAATCGCTTTCATAGTCTGAAAAATTGCGCTGACCGTCTTTTTTAAAGAAAGTTCTCGTTTATATTGTTGACATTATATCCATATATTTGCTGAATGTCTTTAAATGTTCATTGTTTTGCAATTTTGATTTTAATTCTGCGACTATATATACGGGTTTTAATGGTTGCATTTACAGAGACTATTAAAAACCATGTTATACAGTCACAAATAATATCAAACGGTTGACCCTATTTGAAGGCACAATGGTATAGGATGAAATCATGACTGATTGTTCGATTTTTGCCAATATGTATACGTTATTTTACCGATGCAAACTTAAACGGCACAAGCAACGTCATTCAGAAACGTCATAACATCGGTACTGGCGACTGTCTTTATTCCCCACTATTCACTACTCTCACACTTATTTGATTTTTGGTGTGTGGGTGGGGGTAGGGGGGGGGGGGGGGCAGGGTGCAGGGGGCAAACATTAGCTTTAACTTTTTTATTTGGCCGGAAATCACATTATCCATGTCAATTCTATTTATTGCAATTTCGTATAATGGAAAGACGAAAAACTCACCTAAATCTGAAAAGGTCAAAGAACACATACAAGAACCGTAAATCCATTTGTACAAAAAGAGCCGCTACAACAAGACAACTGTGTTTAACTGACTAAAACACCCATAAACTGGCTGTTTAGGAAGCCACTTAAATCGCCGCTGTATGTCTGTTCAAAAATTAAAGTAAAGAATCAATTAGTGATGGGCAGCAAAGTTGTATAAAACTTAATCTGGATGACGATTGTCTGTCTAATACAAAGACAGCTTGAATGTCTAATACAGCATTTGAGCAGCTATTGTCAGCATCGGCGCAATTGCAGATGGATGTAGCGCTTCTCCATGACCTAAGACAGTCAGAAGTTATGTGTAGAATATCATTACTGAAACAGATCAGCAATATTGAATTGGCCTCAAAAGTAGCGCCACAAAAGTCACATGTGGCCAAAGCTTTAAATGTGCCTAAAATAGGGCCAACTGTTTCATTTATTAGCGGCAGTAGATATGGGTTTAATAGTCTCTGTTAAAAAATGCAACCATAAAAACCCGTATTAACAGTCGCAAATATCAAACTTACAAAACAATGATCCTGTGAAGGTATTTAGCAAATAATTTAATGATATTTGTCGATTTGTATGTTTACAAATTATAAAAAAATGATCTGATATGATTATGTTTGTATAAGTAATTTGATATCGATGACTCCTATTATTATAGGAAAAGAGTCCTTCATTGCTTATTATATAATGATGAGGAATATACACTAATCGAAACTTCTAACGCCCCCGTGTATGTATTGTGCAATAAGTCAACTAATCGGACACAAGTTGTTATGAAATTTAATACATTTCACAACCATTATATCTTCAAAATGACCGCAAACTTTTAAACATTTTTGACATCAACTCTTTGTTTTACAATCGATTCTATGACATGACCATACAAACTGAAATTCAGAAAAAGAAATGTATCTGTCGTCTAATATTTTTGCAAAAATAATCGATTTTCGCCCATGTAGTATCACATAATGTGTATACTTATAAGATAACAAGTCCATAAAACAATTTTGAAATTTAACAAGTTACAAATTCAATAATAATTTCCACGAAGTATTCCGGCAATGTAATCTGAACAGCACTCCTCTATTAGCGCGTGCGACTGAGTTATTCTCTATGATACATGTACTATTTAAACATCTACTGCGCATTTTGACACAAAGTAAGTTCGATTAACGCGTCTCGCGACTTTAACGCCATTTATTTGAAAGTGAACTTTGAATCAATACAACATTACGATACTTTCCATAGTTTCTCTTGAGAATTCAAAGAATGTACAACACTTCGAAAAAGAATTATGGACAAAATTCTAAGAAAGTTTTATGTTTGCTACAAGTTGAGTGTTTGCACTGATGAACAGAAGTAAGCCAAAACTGAAATTGAATTGTCAATTCATATCAAAATTTTAAAAATATGAGATAGATACTAATAACCTGGGGTAGTAAATTGAAGACATCCACTTATAAAATGAAAATTAGAAGATTTTTTTTTTCTTAAAGTGACATTATGCGCATATTACTGCACTAAGTGTATTTTTGGTGACAGTTTTATAAAAGCAATTTTTGGTTGCTGTGCATTTAAATGTGTTAAATTAATGATTATGCCGCATTAGTATTTGAAGTTGGTACTTTAGATATAAAAAAAATCGGACTGATAAAATGATAGTTGAATGTGTCGTTGTTGATGTTGGTAGAGATTTCGGCAGTGGAAGGGAAGCAACTCCTGCATGCAGTTGTTCTTTTCTTAAATTGACTCTCCCAGTCAAATAAGAAAATCAATATTTTGAAAGTTATTTTTTCATACTGATAGCAGGAAGAGTTTGGTGTATTGGGTTAAAAGTTATTATTTTCTCTACACTTTTGTACACACACCATTTTCAGCTGGATTTGTACTTGAAAAAAATGCGCATAATGTCACTTTAAAGAGTAAATAAGCGAAAAGTAAATGTTGTGCACTGCTTTATAAAATACCTATTGACCTCGCCGTATCTTGATTTGACATTCGGGCCATTCTATGTTTTTCAATTAAAGAAATCGACTGGTCGTCTAAATACGGACGCTTATGTTACGTGCAGCATGTGCGACTTAGGGCATATTACTCACCCATCCAGACTGTCGGCGAACAAATTAAAAATATGGGCGAAGTTATTACATAATATTATTTGCCATTACTTCAAACGCATAAGTAGAAATTTTTGTTGATATACAATGGATAAATAAAAACATTTGACATTGAAGTAGGGGGCGTAAGATCTTCCGTTAAGTGTATTTATCAACCAAGAAATAAAACTTTATATCAGCAGTTAAAATGATTATTCCTAAAAGTTGAACTGCCTATACAATTACGAATGGTCTATTAAATACTTAATATAGATCAAAGAGACAAATAAAATAACTCCAAGTCTTCAAAACACATATGTAAATAGGAATAAAATGCATAGAATGTCGAAAAAAGTACAACATAGTTCCATCCGTGTAGTATAGAATACCCGTCCCGTGTAATCTAGCTTTTTAATAAAAATTGTGATAATTCTTCAATTTTTAAGAAAATGAAATATGTGCACACCGGTACGATGTTACAATAATATTTTCTATCTTTTTATGTTAAAGTGACATTATGCGCATATTACTGCACTAAGTGTATTTTTGGTGACAGTTTTATAAAAGCAATTTTTGGTTGCTGTGCATTTAAATGTGTTAAATTAATGATTATGCCGCATTAGTATTTGAAGTTGGTACTTTAGATATAAAAAAAATCGGACTGATAAAATGATAGTTGAATGTGTCGTTGTTGATGTTGGTAGAGATTTCGGCAGTGGAAGGGAAGCAACTCCTGCATGCAGTTGTTCTTTTCTTAAATTGACTCTCCCAGTCAAATAAGAAAATCAATATTTTGAAAGTTATTTTTTCATACTGATAGCAGGAAGAGTTTGGTGTATTGGGTTAAAAGTTATTATTTTCTCTACACTTTTGTACACACACCATTTTCAGCTGGATTTGTACTTGAAAAAAATGCGCATAATGTCACTTTAAAAAGCATGTCACATAATTAGTTGTGATGCATTTATTTGGTAAAATACTAGACTTTCCGTGAAGTTTAGCTCGCCACGATTACATCTGAATGCATCCCCAGTAATCTGTGCATACCCCAGCATATGGAAAGGGACCAAAATACACGGAGTTCAAAT
Organism: Saxidomus purpurata; assembly: GCA_022818135.1. Taxonomy (NCBI): domain Eukaryota; kingdom Metazoa; phylum Mollusca; class Bivalvia; order Venerida; family Veneridae; genus Saxidomus; species Saxidomus purpurata. The sequence continues at coordinate 1,226,510 of JAFMSR010000015.1, forward strand.
GGCCAGGGTCTCGAATATCATAAATGTGTGTAGAAACTAATATTAATGAAAACGTTCGAAAAGCAGGCACTTACCGGTGTTTATCATCCGCCATTGTCCGTGAAGTTTATCAAAACAAAATCACGTGATTCCCTACAGTTTATGTCTTCCTGTCTAAATTAAGGAAGGTAAAACCTCCTAACTCCCTGTCTATTTTTGTTGATAATCACGTCCCTTGACAGACACACGTGACCCAGTAACAAGGTCAGCAAGCAGGAAATTCGTAAACATGTGCATAGTGGGCGTTTTAGATTATTTATATTTTATTTATTGTCTACTATGGACTTAAATTATTCATAAGATCGAGGAAAAAGGGATCGCCTCTTCGCCGAAGAAACACAATTGATAACAATTGTACACGTAGATCCAATTTTGATCTAGATCTAGTATCATTTTTAAAAAAGAATACTTGCATGTATTGTCATATTTAAAAGGTTTACAGAAATATCCGACAATAAAAGTTGGACTGATCTAGTACCCGGAAAACAGCATGGGGCAACTCCTGGAGAGAGTGACGAAAGTTTATGTCAGCCATGTTTTAAAAAGGACAAGAGAATCGATGCTGTCATATTTTGCCATACATGTAACGAATTCCAATGCACGGGATGCTCAAACGCTCATAAAAATTTCGTTTTCGTGGAAAATCATAAGCTTGTGGCAGTGAAAGACGCCAGAACAATACCACGTACGTGCGATATGAAAGGATTAGATAATTGCGACAAGCACCGGAAGTTGATCGAATTCTTTTGCGAGGACGAGAAAGTACTGTGCTGCAGCTCTTGTGTTATCGTGGATCACCGGAAGTGCCACAATGTCGTCGAAATACAAAGTATTTCCAGAAATTCCAGTTTAAATGATTTCGCATTAGAGGTCATGTTGCAAGGTATAAAAGTGAAAGTAGAAATGGTTGTTAGGCAAACCAACGAATCGGAAAAGCACATTGAACAAGATGTCAAAGAGCTTCCCCGGAAAATAAATAAAATGCGAGATGACGTGATGAAAATGTTTGACGACTTGGAAGTTTCTGTTTCCACGAAGGCTGCAGCATTTCAGACAGAGACTGTGACAAAACTGTCAATGAAGAAGACTACATGCCAGAAACATGTCGACGACGTAAGGAAATCGTTGAAAACAATTGAGAATGTTTATAAGAACGGCACGTCATCACAACAGTTTATAGTAGAACATAAACTAAAGGATCAGGTCAACGACTTACATACGAAGGTTGAGGAAACATGCCGAGACCTGGAAACTGTGACAGTCTCATTCGACTTTGATGAAACGTTACAGCTACCACCGCGTCCGATTTCTGAGTACATCCCAGGAAAGTTAAATGTGAAACACAACATATCGGACAATTTGAAAAATATTGTACATGGAGATCGTGTCGTGAAGCTTTAAAAGATCCCTTCCATTGACTTGAAGCAGACTGGAGATGACACCAAGGAACCGTTATACACTGGACTGGATTTCCTGTCGGATGGTAGACTGGTTGCTGTGGACAATAAAAACAAGAAATGTTTGATTCTCAGTGAGAAGCTGAAGAAAGTAGGATCGTATCATTTATCGTATATACCACAGAGTGTTGTTGTTGTATCTGAGGAGGAAGTAGCGATAACAAGTAGCAACCAGTACAAGATAAACTTTCTACGTGTCGGTACATCTAATGAAATAACTCTAATAAGGACATGTAAAGTTAAGACAAAGTACGATTCTATATGTATGAAGGATGATGGGAATTTTGTTGTTGGGACTGTTAATGATACCAGACATGTACGTATTGTATCTCTGTTAGGTGAATATAAAGATTTCAGTATCAATTTCCCAAACAAGCGATATCCTATAGGCACTAGTTCTTGTACATATATAAAGAACAGTGACAAAGTAGTTCTTACCGATAGTGACGAGCATACCGTCTTTATATATGACGTCGCATCCAACACCAGAGTCGTTGTCAAGGACGATCAGATCAAGGAACCACGTGGTGTAGCGGTAGGTCCATCAGACTGTATTCTGGTATGCAGTGAGGAGAAAGACTCCATTGTACAGATCTCTCCAACAGGTCGCATCTTATCATCTCCCAAGTTGGATACCAGAAGTCCATACAGAGTCTGCGTTTCACAGGACAGATCTCTCCTCGCTGTGTCAACCAGCTGTACTAGTAACAAGAAAATACAATTGTTCAAAATTACACAGTAATAGGACTGAAACATATTGCCGCACGGCATCAAAAATGCATGCTTCGTCCTCAGGGACACTTTAAATTTTCATACGCTATTTCTACATTTATAAAGTGACACTATATTTATTTTTATACGTCAAATGTAATGTAGAACATATTTGGTAGAATTAACACTCATTAAAGCTAAGAATTATTTTATTTCTATGAACATTTTGTATCATTAAATGAAACGATAGATGTGTACGTATACATTAAAATTGCATGTATATTCTATATACAAAAGAACTGTGTGTAAAAAAACGTCCAGTCCCGGATGAACTTGACTCTTTTAACAACTAACAACAAGAGGGCGTAGCTTGCTCTATATCGTTCGCCTGAGTACCATTACTGTATCGTTCATCTGAGTACCATTGCTCCAAAAGACAGGAAAGTAGGTAAAACGGCCATATGCAAGGACAATTTTAAAATCTGCTTGAGAAACTGTATCCACAGTCCAAGTCTCAAAAACAAAAAATAAGATCAATGTACGATATGGTGAACAAACGTTTATCCCCAGTTTCGATATTGACCTACATTCCATCAGGAGAAACTTTCTGACTTATTTCAAGATGACTGAATGCCAATCATTAGCTCTAAAGTGTTAACAGCCTCATTGTCTAGAAGTCCTATACGACACAGTTTCAAAGGTTAATTTAAGAATGCTGACGAAGTTGTTATAAAAATTGCACCGTCCATGCGTGTGTGCGTGCGTGCGTCCACCCTTACGTGTTTTCGTGTCTGGGCTGTAACTTTGTCATGCAATGACGGATTTCAAAATAACTTGGCACAAATGTTCAGCGCATCAAGACAACGTGCCTCGTGCAATACCCATGTCCCTACCTCAAAGGTCAAGGTCATACTTAGAGTTTGAAAGTAATCGAATCCTGTATATATGCACACATTCGTGTATGGACTGTAACTTTGTCATGCATTAAAAGGAGTTTAAAATAACTTGGCACAAATGTTGAAGCTGCTCGCCCTCAGATTTTGGTAATCAATTAAAGTTCTTCAACCTGTATGAAAATATGATATTTTAGAACAAAAATAAAAAGGTTCCAGTATAAATTCCTGTCACGTATATCTGCAGAATTGAAATAATACACTACCAAATAATAAAGCGTTGCAAACGCTTTTTAAATTCCAATATGAACATAGAGTGTAGCTGTTCCGTAAATCGATTTTTGCAAATTCCTACCTAGATTTTTATTTCTGTCTTGTTGATTCTAGCCTTTAGTTTTATATTTATGATTAGTATGTTATTTTTTAGTTTTTTTATTTTATTTTCCACGGCAACTGAGAGCGAGCAGCTTTAAAGGTCCAATACTAACGAAAGCGAAAATTCAAATATACTTTAAAAAACACAGAAATAAGTTATTTTTAATAAAAAATGAAAGTTGGTATGAAGAAATTCTAAATAAACTCCAGTACATGTACAATTATTTTTCTATGCATTATGAACAAAGTTAAAAAGACCTGGGTAGTCATTTTGTCGAATCACTGAGATTTCAACATAATACACATACTTTTCTTCGTGTTCCAAACACTTTCTGTAAATGTTAACCTGCAAATCTTCATTATTTAGTGTCTTGCATAAGGTAATGTAATTGCCATTGAAATAACTGTCACTTAATTTTCGCTTAGTAGTGGACCTTTAAGCACATCAAAACGACGTTTCGTGCAAGACCCAAATCCCTGCCTCAAAGGTCAAGGTCACACTAAGTGTTTTTAGGTCAAGGAATCTTGTATAATATACATACATACGTGTCCGGACTGTAAAATTGTCATGCATTGAAGGATTTTAAAATTACATGGCACAATGAAGAGGACACAGACTGTAAGACACATCTTTCGGGGGTATTCGTCACTTATGAGGGACAGCTCTTGTTCTATTTCTTCTTTCCAAGTGCAACAGGAACGATATACAACGCCCACATATAAATGTCTTTATCCATGTTGTTGTTGTTTTAGGAGTTTTACGCCCGTTTCAACCTTGTTCATTTAAGCAGGCCGACAGTTTACCTAACGTTCGTTCCATGGTAGAACCAGTACTAGACTCCGATCCCCCGAAAGAAATTGCCAACTTTCTCACATGAAGAGACATGGTCGGTAACAGGTGGCGAATCCATGGCCCCCAATCTATGATAGGTCACAGTGATCTTAAGTCAGCGACATTAACCCTCAGCCACGGATGCTGTCTTTGTCCATTAGACACTAAACTTTTGAAAAATATATACAGTTATTGCTTAATTGACTTTGAGCTTTAAGTTTCTTTTATTTCTTACAAATCATTGGGAGAGAGAAGTCATACAGTTGTTGCTGTTTTATAGGTCATTGAACTCCTGTGGCGAAATATTATTAGGAAAGAGTTTAATTGGCGGGAACATTTACATTCTTAAAATTGTTACATTTTTCGGTTGATGCACTTACCAATAATGTTAATAACCAGGACGCGTGCCCTAAAATAATCGAAGCATTTTAAAAAGGGAGCTTTTTGACAACTTCTTGAAAACAAAAAGTTTCTGTTTAATTTCAAAACTATAGTTAATGTCCATGTAATTATAAAAAAACTGTCAAATGTCCACATTTAAACCTCAATTTAACTATATACAGTCAAACCTGTGAACAAAGACCACTGTTGGGAAGCTACACATGTGGTCTTTGTTTTCAGGTAATCTTTATTCACAAGTGTGTCTACTATATATTTAAAGTGCACGGTGATCTCCTTGCTGGTCTTTATTAGCAGGATGGTCTCTATTCGGAGGTGGTCTGGTCTTCAACACAGGTTTGACTGTATGCGAAGAAATAAAATAGTCCGTAAAGCTGATCATTAGAATCGCCCTCCATTGCCAACGTTCAGTATCGTACCCTGCCAACGTGCAGTACCGCAGAATACTGAACGGGTCATTAAAGTACTGTTCATTCAGGATAATGCGACAGTGATATGATAGATATATGTGTACACAAAACTTTACAACCCATACAAAGGTATATCATGCGTGCAAGAAAAGTATTAATCCTTGTATTATCGAACGGATTTATACAATTATAATATTGGACTCTTCTGTTACGTCACTGTCGCATTATCTTAAGTGAACTGTCTGATAATTATAATTGTCTTATACAATCTAGTAATTGGTAGTCTGATATCATTATCAAATAACACATTTATCAAATATCGCATTTACCGAGAACACCAACAGTTGCTGAACGTCCTTGTTTGTAAACAAAGTATAAATATGCTTACTTTTGTAAGATATGTATAAGATGTACATCTCTCAAAAGATAGAAACTTATGAGGTGTCCAAGGACGTCTTAATTCGCAATCTTTTTTTCGCATCGCATGATCGCTATATCCGGTTACCGTATATATTGTTTCCATACTGTGATATTGGTTGACTATAAGCAGATAAGGCACAACTAACATGATAAAACTTGATCATTTTTTACAGGCAAACACATACTTAGTTTGAGTTTATGAAAGACAAGTGTCATATGTATTCATAATGACTTCAAATTCATTGATTGTTGTTGTATGGGTTAGTCCGATCCTGCAGTATTTCACTTGTCGGGAAGGACCAGCAGTCGTTCCTGGGAAGGATCAGCACAAGAACCCTACCTTCCGTAAGTAACTGCCAACTTTCTCACATATATGAGAGTCATGGTCGGTAGCAGGGCTCAAACTAATATGTGACCTTCAATTGAAGAGAGGCTACAGTGATTAAAATTCATCGATAATCATTCTACCACGGAGGCGGACGTAAATTCATAGACAGTAACTATATGTACAAGGCATTTGCGTTTGACAACATACGTACATCCATAGCAGGACCGCTTCTCAGACTTATACCAACAGGGTCTGTAACATTGTCTATATGTCTGCGAGCTAAACATGTATATAAAAATACTTAGAATATATACATGTAAAGTTAACAGACAGATAGACAATGTTACAGACAGCTCTGACATCTTTGAAATTGTCCACGCCGTATGGTTCGGATTGCCTTTTTGGTTTCCAGTGGGCTCAATTATTTCTGAATCACAACATTGTCAAATTTGTTACATGATTATACCTCTGATCAAAGACTTTCATTTGATGATACTGGCCATTGTTCCATCGTTAATCCAAAAACTATTACTCGCTCTGACCTTGGATGTTGTGTAAAACTAGGCTTTTGTATAGGACAAGGGACACAATTACTTTACAGAATACTGTTGATATGACACACCAGAGTTATTGTTCATTCCATATATAACATGCATGCTCTGTTGTTCAGTTAGTTAGTATATTGCAGTTACGATTGTATCTACTTACAATTAAATACAGTCATCATAAAATAATGAGCTTTGCAAAAGATTGACTGGTTGACTTCAACCCATCTTGAGATATATAGCGAAAGTAAGTAAACTTGAAATCAGACGAAGGAAACGAAATAAAAGTGAAATGAAAAAATAAAATGAATTGTTTTCGGGAATGCCAGCAGAAGTACCACGTAAGACGTTTTAAGACGTTTTAATTTTTGGCGAAAGCTGCTAAGATTTTCGTGTACATGTACATGTATATACATTGTTTTGCTTGAGTTAGATCTAACTGTTTACATATATCTTATAAGCATTTCGCTATACATGTATAGTTCTTCTTATAGTGTAGTTCATTAACTTAAAGGGGTTTTTAGTAAAGAGAAACAGTATAGTAAAAGCAACAACAAACACTGAGTTACGAACTAAACATTCATGTATTTTAACTGTAAATACAAACGCTCTGTAAAACGTTCTTATCGTTACGGTTAAACACGAAAGTATATCATATCTTTGTAAACTTACGGCAAGTTTGTACAAAATGTTAGTAAACAAATAACTTATGTCAAATTTTTACTTAAAAGATACGTTTTCAGCCATTTAATCTCGGAAACTATAAATATCGCATTTACTTAATTACTACAGTCCATTTAAGATAATGTGATAGTAACGTAATACAATAGTTTGTACAGCCATTACATAAACAGTAGATCACACGTGCTTTGAAACCTGAGATATATACATTACCCAATTAAATTACGCTATAAACTTGGACTCCTCCTTTCACATTATCCTAATTGAACTATGCATAGTGTACACGATTGTAAATATACACTGCACATATAGCCTGCCATATTGTAAAAAAAACAACACTGCATCTCTAGCTTATCGTATTGTAAATGTACACTGCATATATAGCCTGTCGTATTGTAAATATACACTGCATACAAAGCCTACCTTATTGTAAATATACACTGTAAACATAGCCTAACTTATTGTAAAAACATGTATAGACTGCATGCATAATCTACCTTATTGTAAGTATACAGTGCATCTATAGCCTTCCATATTATAATTATACACTGCATACATAGCCTACCGTATTATAAATATACACTGCAAACACACCCTTATTTATTGTAAAAACATATATATACTGCATGCCTAATCTACACTTTTGTAAATATACAGTGCATCTATAGCCTGACTTATTATAATTATACACTGCATATATAGGTTACCGTATTGTAAATATACACAGCTTACATACCCTATAGCTTATGGTAACTAATACACTGCAGACGTAGCCTACTATATTGCAAATATACATAATTGGCGAGTATAAGCGGCACTTTGCCCAGATCCTCTGGTCTGGATGGGTTGAATGTTTAGAAGGTCCAGTAATGCTTTTAGAGACGGGAAATTGTAAAATTCTGTTTTGCATTTATTTTGGCACGTCGAACTTTCATGAATATTTTATTTTTAAGCTATTCGGTGTTTCTTTTACAGTCTACTGCAGATGCCTATTTCAGTGCCGTAACAATAATTAGAGAAAGAAATGCTTTGTGTTGACCCCTTTTGTAATATTTCATTTTAATAGAAGATGATTTATGTTAACAGTGAAACGTCATGTACAAACTCGCTATTAGTGAGTACTAAAAGTTATATTTTCACGATAGGCGCAGCCACGAGTAAAATCAAGTTGCCACAAAAGCAAATGCAAACTGCTGTTGGTTTATACATTGATTAGATACTCTGAAGGGCGATATGTCCTGTTGAATTCTGCTTATTGTCTCCTCTCGTGTGCTGGTTAACACCGGAATCAGTGTCCGTAATAAGTCTTTATCAACTGTGGTCAGTCGTTCGTTTAAAAATATAGATGCGCATAAAGATACGCATTATTAGACACCTTCATCCTCAGGGTATTGCAAGCTGGCCACATAAATGGCCAGAACGATGATAGGGTTCGAAACCGTGACTGTTAAGTGTTGGCGTTTTTATGGACATTATGACAATGCTAAATAACATGTATCTGCCACATTTTCCGGCATGAGTTCTGTGACAAGTAACCTCTTAAAGCAACGAAATTCGAATGAAAGACAGCCGGCTTTGAGTGATTACAACGGCTCAATTTGGTGCTCGCTGAATTTCAGTGTACATTTGTACAATGCAAGAAATGAAACTCTGACTAGTCTCTGGTAGAAACCACTCCCCATTCTTAAAGAAAGCAAGAACCATAACCCTGCACAGCTCTATCTTTTAAATGACCAGACGGTCATATTTTCTTGATCCGTGTATTAAAAACGTTTCTACGAAGATTAAGGAAATGGTGGACGGGGCGAAGGAAGATGGCGGGCGCACTGTACATAATTATCTCTTTTCACTGAATATCTTCTGATATACTTGGAGGATAATATTGAGCCGGGCCGGGACGTGATAATCGGCCGACAGGAAGCATAATGGCACGAGGGTATCATACGACTGAGGGCCGATTATACGTACCATCCCGCACAGTCTCTCCAATGTCAAAAATATATCTTTTAATAGAGATATGTCTTTCACGCTGAGTGATATATTCGTAACACAGAAAGTAAAGGTATTTTCCGATATAACCATGACTTATTCTAGATACATTTGTCAATTTAAAGTCCTATGAGCGCTTAGAAAATTCTAAAAGAAACTGGTAGCTGAGTACAATATGTATATTATAGTTTACTTTACAATATGTTAATAACGTATGCTTTTCCTTTCTAGTTATGTCACTTCTTCACCTAGTGTTGTCAGAAAGAGTTCGTCCTTGCAAACTTTTGGTGTAAATGCCACATTTCCAATATCTGTTCGTAGAAATATCCATCGATCATTTTGCTGAAAAGTGCTTGTCTGAATCAAGGGAGGGAAAGCCTCATAACTCACTGTCTTCTCCAGTTGATAATCACGTCCCTTGACAGACTACTACACACGTGACCAAGTAACAAGGTCAGCAAATAGGAAGTTCGTACAAAGTGTATAGTGTATAGTGGGCGTTGTAGATTATCATTATTTTATTTATTTTCTACTGTGGATTTTCATTCTTCATAAGACCGAGGAAGAAGTGCATGATTGTCTCTACGCCAAAGATACGGAAATTAATAAAATTGTTAATCATAGTGTACATGTAGATCTTTCATTCTGCGAATACAATACTTGCATGTTTTGGCATGTTTTGACATATAAAATTATATGGTTAAACTATCCTAGTGTAAATAAGGTACTGTGCGTTATCTACACACAGGTTTTAACGTGAATGAGCTGAATGTGAAATATGGCGGAAAGGAGACAGGAGAAATCTGAAAACGAAAGTTGGACTGATCAAGTGCTGGAAAACAACATGGGGCAGTTGGATTAAGTGACAATAAGTTATGTCAGCCATGTTTAAACAAGGACAACAGAATCGCTGCCGTTATATTTTGCAAAACGTGCAACGAATTCCAATGCACGGGATGCTCAAGCGTACACAAAGATTTCGCGTTCATGAAAAATCACGAGCTTTTGGCAGTAAAAGACGTCAGATCAATACCACGTGCGTGCGATATGAAAGGATTTTATAATTGCGACAAGCACCAGAAGGTGCTCGAATTCTTTTGCGAGGACGAGAAAGTATTGTGCTGCAGCTCCTGCGCTATCGTGGACCATCGGAAGTGCCACAGTGTCGTTGAAATACAAACTATTGCCAGAAATTCCAGTTTAAATGATTCCACATTGAAGGTCAAGTTGCAAGATATGAAAGCGAAAGTAGAAATGGTTGTTAAGCAGACCAACGAGTCGGAAAAGCACCTTGATCAAGATGTTAAAGAGCTACTCCTGAAAATAAAAAAAATGCGAGGTGACGTGATGAAAATGTTTGACGACTTAGAAGTTTCCGTTTCCATGAAGGTTGCAGCATTTCAGACAGAGACTGTGATGAAACTGTCAAAGAAGAAGACTAAATGCCAGAAACATGTTGCTGACGTGACGAAATCGCTTGAAACAATTGAGAACGTTTATAAGAACGGCACGCCATCACAACAGTTTATAACAGAACATAAACTAAAGAAGCAGGTCAACGACCTACATAAGAAGGTTGAGAAAACATGCCGAGACTTGGAGACCGTGACAGTCTCATTCGACTTTGATCAAACATTACAACTACCACCGCGTCCGATTTCCGAGTACACTCCAGGACACTTAAATGTGAAAAACAACATATCGGACACTTTGAAAAATATTGTACATGGAGATCGTGTCGTGAAGCTCAAAAAGATCACTTCCATTGACTTGAAGCAGACTGGAGATGACACCAAGGAACCGTTTTACTCTGGACTGGATTTCCTGTCGGGTGGTAGACTGGTTGCTGTGGATAATGAAAACAAGAAATGTTTGATTTTCAGTAAGAAGCTGGAGAAAGTAGGATCGTATCAGTTATCGTATCTACCACAGAGTGTTGTTGTTGTATCTGAGGAGGAAGTTGCGATAACAACTGAAGGCCATTACAAGATAGACTTTCTACGTGTCAGTAAGTCTAATGAAATAACTCTAACAAGGACATGTCAAGTTAAGACAAAGTACGATTCTGTTTGTATGAAGGATGATGGGAATTTTGTCGTTGGGACTGTCGATGGTACCAGACCTGTGCATATTGTATCCTTGTCCGGGAAAGAGAAAAAATTCAGTATCAATTTCCCAAACAAGCAATATCCTATAGGCACTAGTGCTTGTACATATATAAGAAATAGTGACAAAGTGGTTCTTACCGATGAAGCCGAGAATACCGTCTATATATATGACGTCGCAACCAACACCAGAGTTGTTGTCAAGGACGATCAGATCAAGTCACCACGGGGTGTAGCAGTAGGTCCATCAGACTGTATCCTGGTATGTAGTAGAGCAACTGACTCCATTGTACAGATCTCTCCGACAGGTCGCATCTTATCATCTTACAAGTTGGATGCCAGAGTTCCTTTCAGAATCTGTGTAACACAGAACAAAGCCATGCTCGCTATGTCAAATAACTGGCCTGGTAACAAGAAGTTACAATTGTTCAAAATTACACAGTAACAGGACTGAAACATATTGCTGTACGGCATACAAAATACATGCTTCCTCCTCAGTGATATTTTCAATTTTCATATAGATTTTATACATTACTACAACTGTTTTTCTTTTTTAATTAACGCATGGACTATAATAATTGTTTCATTTTACATACATTTGTATTATTCAATGATAAGAGGGTTGTGTACATTAAAACTATATATTCTGTTATAGAATATTTATTGTAAGTGTGAAAAATAAAACTGCATGCGAAATTTAAGTATCTGCTATGAATTTATATGTTCGCCACCAAAGAAGTAGACAATAGAATTCTCTCAGAATACTGGTTGTCCAGTTGCATGTAAACTTGACTTTGTTTCTACTAACAACGAGAGGGCATAAATGGCCTTATATCGCTCACCCGAGTACCATTGCTCATAAAGGCAAGAAAGTATGTCAAAAGGTCGTAATCAAGGTCAGTCGAGGAAAATCTTCAAATCTTCTTGCAAAACTGTACACACAGTCCACATTTTATTAAATTTTAATGTTAATTACATTTCTACAGTTACACCATATTTTTCTTTACAAGTCAAATGTGATGTAGGAAGTATTTGGTAGAATGAACACGCATTAAAGCTAAAAATTATTTTATTTTTATACAATGTATATATTTTGTATTATAAAATGAAACGAGGGATTTGTACATTAAAATTACATGTATTTTCTTTATAATAGAGTACTGTGTGTAAAATTAAACTGAATGTGAACTTGTTCCTTTAATTGTTCGTTTTGTCCTCGTGTGTTTGCTTTGTATGCTGGTGTGTGTTGGTGGTGGTGTGTGTGTGTGTGTGCGTGGTTGTGTGTGTCGTGTGTGTGTGCGTGTGTGTGTGTGTGTGTGTTGGTGGTGTGCACTTCTGGGTGCTGTGGGGTTCGTTTTGGGGAGGCTGCGTTTTTGGTACGTGGCATTCCCTGTTTGATATTATTTTTGTTTTTATAATATTTGCTCTGAATTTATTTTTCGCCACCAAAGAATATGTCTGAAAACGGTAGACAGTAGTATTTTCATGGAATACTGGCAAGCAGTTTCCAGACGTCCAGTTCCGGATGAACTTGACTTTTTATCAACTAACAACAAGAGGGCATAGATGGCCCTATATCGCTAACCTGAGTATCATTGCTCCAAATGACAAGAACGTAGGTAAAACGGCCATATTCAAGTTCAGTCGAGGACAATTTCAAAATCTGCTTGAGAAACTGTTCACACTCAGTCCAAATTTCATTACTGTAGTCTCAAAAACAAAAAACAGGTCACACGGACAAGATCAGTGTACCTCGTTACCGAACGTTTGACCCCATGTTACCCAGTTTCGACATTGACTTACAGTTCATCAAGACAAACTATCTGACTCATTTCAAGATGACTGAATGTCAAATGAGGCCTCCAGAGTGTTCACAGTTTTTAAATGTTATTGTCCTTAAGTCCTAGTTTTTGACCCCACGAGACACAGTTTCAAATGATGACGACGTTTTTCTATCTTTTCTTTCCACGTGCGACAGGAACGATATACAACGCCTAAATATACATGTCTTTGTCCATGTTGTTGTTGTAGGAGTTTAACGACCGTTCCAACGTCGGTCAATTTAACAAAGATTGCCCTTTGCACTCGCGCACGTGCCTACCCGAAGCCGTGCCCCTACACGTGTTGCACCATGTGTCATACCACGTGGTACACCACGTGGGAGGTAAAACTCTTTGACACCGCTTCCTGAAAGTCTGCAAGTCTCCCTGAAAGTGTCGCAGACCAATGAAAACTGGTTATAACCTTTAAGGAATATGTTTGGGAGGTATAAATCATTTGGCAACGTTTCCTGAAAGCCTGCGAGTGTTCCTGAAAGTATCACAGACAGGTGCAAAAGACCTGGGATTGAACCGGGATGTTATGAACGACTTTATTTCCATTGGCACCACCTACTGAAAGTATGCGAGTTATCATGAAAGTGTCGCAGACCAATGCAAACGGATTCTAACCTTTTAGGAATATCTAAGGGAGGTAAAAGTTGTTTTGCACGGTCTCCTGAATGTTTGCGGCTATATGTGTCAAAATGTTATATTCGATTTCTATCTATATGGCACTGGTTATTGCAAATGAGACATGCATGTTGATATTTTGGATTATTTCATTTCAAAGTCGGGGGTATGCCGTCGAAATCATAAGTAATACTGGACTTTAATGAGCACCCCAATGATCAATAAATGGAACCTACCCATTGTAAAATTTCAAATGAAACAATTATTAAAAGATAGGACGGTTTATTCAAGCGTATAATGCAATGAAAATAAAACAAACTTTTGCGTATATATCTCAACATACATGTAGATTAATCAAATATTTAAAAAAAAGTTGATAAGTAATATAATATTTCGAAAGGACATCAACTGCATACTTGTAAAAACCACAAACGGGTATTAAATTTCAAGAGAGATTGTCATAATGACACGATTAAATTACATTTTTGAAAGGATACCAAGGACACACTGCGATCCATAAACCGAAATCCTGTTTTTTAAATAGCGTGAATTTTAGTGAAGTGAGCGCTGTAGGAAAACATTATTTTAATCTTGCGTATATTTTAAATGAATAGTTTTAGATAAAAGCTTATTATTTGATTTAAACTCTTGCTTGTTTCTAAAGTTGAAACACTTATTAAAAGATAGGACGGTTTATTCAAGCGTATTATTCAATGAGAATAAAACAAACTTTTGCGTATATTTCTCAACATACATGTAGATTTATCAAATATTTTAAAACGTTGATAACTAATATAATATTTCGAAAGGACATCAACTGCATACTTGTAAAAACCACAAACGGGTATTAAATAAAACAAGCGAGATTGTCATGGTGACACGATTAAATTACTTTTTTTTAAAAAGAATACCAAGGACACTCCAAAGATGCTTGGGGTCTGGACCTCATCCCCCAAGGCCTGACCCTCGCCCTGCTCACTGCAGTACCTTGAATACATCCTACAACTGCGTTTAAGCTAACCAATTACAGATGCAATTCCTTATTCTACTTACCTACTGATCACATGTTTATGGTGACAATGTATATAAATACAAGATTTGAAGCAACTCGTTTTACTCTATCACATCTCAGGTATACTGTTTGTGTCATTTCTAAAAATAGTACCGATATGAAAACTATAGGCACCCGGCTATGCTCTTTATCGATCGTGTAAAAATGGAACCAGTCGTTTTATTGTGCGACACAAAAATATAAATCTGATTTCAAATTTACCGCTATAGTTCTCACACAAGACAAAATCCGCGCTGTAAACGTACTGGTACCCCGCAAACGCTATTTCATATAATGCGATGCGGGAAACCTATTTTTATAACTTCATGTATATACTTAATGTGATTTGTGCTGAAGTAACATAAGTGTTTTTCCTCGAAATTCTCTTAATTTACCCGTATTCGATGTACTTTGGAGAGGAGTTTTATTCCGAAAATTGTTTTGCATTGGAAAAACCGGTTAGTTATTTCTTACTTAAACACATGCCTTAAATATGCGATTGGAGTTTTCAGTTGTTTCGAATCTTGTATGTATATACGTTCCGTACAACATGGGACAAGTATAGATTGGGTGGCGAGTCCATACCGTAAGCATCTGTGGGACACACTGCGACCCATAAACCGCAAGCCTGTACTTTGAATAGCGTGAATTTTAGTGGAGTGAGCGCTGTAGGAAAACATTTTAATCTTGCGTATATTTTAAATGAATAGTTTTAGATAAAAGCTTATTATTTGATTTAAACTCTTGCTTGTTTCTAGACGTTTTCATGTACTCTTAGTTAAATGGTAAACACCACCTATTGGAAAAATGACCGAGAAAGAAAGGTCACAAAGCAACATCTTTGTTTATTAGCTACATTTGTTTTTCTTAATCATCTACATTTCTTTAATATAAAAGCATGAGTTTTAACAAAACAGACACAAGTTTTGCTCTTTCCAGATGGAACAAATGAATGAAGTCAGTCAATTCGTTGATAGAAATGTCACAGATCATAAAATCTTTTATACAAAAGATATGCAGCTCACTTTAGCTTCGACAATATCGTTTTACTATTAGTCCAACAAGTTCGACAGTCCTGTTAAATCACTCTCACTCAGTATCTTCCATTTGTTCCGTATCTTCTTTCTCTTCCAACTGTGGAGTAACATAATTGTCCATCACTTTATCAAACAGAAATCTCCGTTTAAGAATGGCGTACTTTAAGGCTTCCTCCCCTTCGTAGTGTTCTGTTACAATGAGTTGATTGACTGTCCTCTTTATCGCTTTATAGATGGGATCTTTCTTCATAGCATCGAACCACACCAGTGTTCTACCGAAAATGTTCATCATGGCTTTTCTGTTAGTGCTTTTCATGTCCTCAAAGACATTTTCTCTGGCTTCACTTTCACTGATCTCGGTGTCTTCTTCCATAAACTCATTCACTTCGGCTTCATACTGCGACTGGCACTTATCAAACGTTTCCTCTACAATGTATTTCCAAGGGTCAATATCCAAACTCTTCTCAGAGGTTACAGACCTATCGTCGTCGCTGTTATCAGAATTGTTTTCATCAACAGGTCCAAAAATGTCCTCTTGTACAGAAGTGTCTGACATCGCGTCTTCCTCTGAATCTTCGTCCGGATGTGCAGACCTTTTATGCCGTAACATATACCCCGTCTTTTAAAACCTTTGAAACAGATATCAAACCACTGTCCGTTTCTTTTGTACTGACTTCAATCCTAGCTTGGAGAAAACTGCACGGGTATTACGTGAAACATGCTATTATCGGTTCTGTGGTAGTCGGTCATTTAAAAATCGGCAGTGACTAACTGAATGTGTATTAATTGATATTAAAAGTGTACAAAATTATTAAAAATTAAAACCCGATGCGCTAATTTAAAAATGTCTCATAAAACATAATGAATGCATTTATTGAGTGCGATAAAATTTTGAGTGAATGGGTGAGTGAGTGAGTGACGGACGGACGGACGGTGGGAGAAAAATGGGGAAAACGAGCGAATAAGGAAAGTGTAATGATGCAGGCAGGAAAAAGAGAGGTACATGTAGTTGAGAAGAAAAGAGAGGGGAAACGTACATAAAAGTTTAGGATTTTGTTTTCTATTAGTGTAGCATTGATACGAAAAATAAACATACATAAATATTGTATTTGTTTCCATAATGTTTAATTCATTCAAGACTACACAGACATATGAATCACTTATCTTTCCAACCAAACACACTACATACATAAAAATGCACAAATGTCAATGAGATATAAAGATTGACGGACAGACGAACGGCTGAATAACTGGCCTTCTTTTTGATAGGTTGTGAGCGTGACATAGAGGGGTGCGTAAATGTTTTAACTAATTTTGAATTTTATCATTTTTATCATTATAAGGAAATGTTTAACACCACCAAATTAGTGTAATATGCCGCGTCACGAGAAAACGAGACTTGATAAAAAAAGCGCTCAAAATCAATGCCGGATTTCAGATTGTAACTTTATAAAAATGTTTTGTCCTAAATTTTTAGAACACTACCCGAAAAAGAAAGTCGCCGTTGAAAATATTTGTTAAAATTAGAAACCGTAAAGAGAGTCACAAATATCAAAAATGCCAAACAGTTGACCATTTATTTAACAGTCGCAAAGTTCTTTCACGTAACCAATCAAGATCGACGTTACGGTAGTAGTTCCTTGTTACTTCAATTTTGAAACTTTCGTAAATTAAATATTTACACATTTTACGACAGGCAGCTGTTATATTGGTCAGAAGAGTCTGGCATAGACCTTAACATTACCGATGATATGCTTCCAGGGAAATTTCTTACTGTTATTACATGTACATAATTTTATGACAGGCATGCAATTATGAATTCTCCAAATTCGCAGAAAAACTTAAAGCGTGTTCTTACGCCAATTTCCGGTAGAAATGGAACGCCGGTTACGACAAAAGCTGAAATTTCCGAAGACTAGTCGTTTGGCACAAGACTCTCCAGTATTCCAAGCGGCCGAAAGTTAAACATGTACCTTGTGTCATCCAAAAACAATTTTAATGGTTATGGCAACTCTTCGGACTTCCATTAGACGACAGTGCTCAGCGACATTGTTTGTGCCCAAATAAACCTACAGCAAGAATTCGTTGTGTTATATACATGTATGTGTTAAAGTTGAACTTTTCACATTTTGAATGTCTCCCTTTGTCACAGGAATATTAACATGCATTTCTATGATAATTTTTCAATTTAATAAATATTGTTGTTGACTTAAAATTTGATGACTTCAATTTTCCAATGCACACAGTCTGTACCGATATATTTTGTTGATCTGTAGAATTAATTCCAATCCGTTAAATAGCGTTGATCCGACGTATAGAATATGTAGGGATTTCTGGTAAAAGAAGTCATTTCTATGAAGAATTATCGTTCTTGCTACAATTGGAAAGGAATGGTAACTCTGGATGTAGGCGAAACTGGCGAGTATTAGCGACACTTTGCTCAGAGCCTCTGGTCAGAATGGGTTAAGTGTTGTAAAGGCGCAGCCACGAGTAAAATCAAGTTGCCATGAAAGCAAATGCAAACTGCTGTTGGTTTATACATTGATTAGATACACTGAAGGGCGATATGTCCTGTTGAATTCTGCTTATTGTCTTCTCTCGTGTGCTGGTTAACACCGGAATCAGTGTCCGTAATAAGTCTTTGTCAACTGTGGTCAGTCGTTCGTTTAAAAATATAGATGCGCATAAAGATGCGCAATATTAGACACCTTCATCCTCAGGGTATTGCAAGCTGGCCACATAAATGGCCAGGACGATGATAGGGTTCGAACCCGTGACTGTTGAGTGTTGGCGTTTTATGAACATTGTGACAATGCCAAATTACATGTATCTGCCACATTTTCCGGCACGAGTTCTGTGACTAGTAACCTCTTAAAGCAACGAAAATCGAATGAAAGACAGCCGGCTTTGAGTGAGTACAACGGCTCAATTTGGTGCTCGCTGAATTTCAGTGTACAATGCAAGAACCGAAACTCTGACTAGTCTCTGGTAGAAACCACTCCCCATTCTTAAAGAAAGCAAGAACCATAATCCTGCACAGCTCTATCTTTTTAATGACCAGTCGGTCATACTTTCTTGATCCATGTATTAGAAACGTTTTTACGAAGATTAAGGAAATGGTGGACGCGGCGAAGGAAGATGGCGGGTGCACTGTACATAATTATCTCTATTCACTGAATATCTTCTGATATACTTAGAGGATAATATTGAGCCGGGCCGGGACGTGATAATCGGCCGACAGGAAGCATAATGGCACGAGGGTATTATGCGACTGAGGGCCGATTATACGTCCCACCCCGCGCAGTCTCTCCAATGTCACAGAAAGATATGTCTTGAACTTTAAGAGGTATCTCTTCTATCTACAGAGATATCAGTTTAACATCGTTTGAGAGATATCTCTCAAAGTTACAGAGATATCTATGTATTCTAAAAATATATCTCTTTTTCGGGGATGTCTTCTGATGTATGAGAGATATCTCAGTACGACAGAGATATATCTCTATTTCACTGAGAGATATCTCTTTAGTGTTGAGAGATATCTTTCAAAACATGAGAGATTTCTCTGTTAAAAGAAATATATCTCCCAATTAACAGAGATATTTTTTTTTATTAAATAGTAAATTGGCTTGCCATAGTATTAGACAACATCAGACAAAATGATACCAACAAATCTAAAACACTTGTGAAACAGATATAATTTAATTAAAGCCTGTATAAAGGTATTTTCCGATATAGCCATGACTTTTTCTAGGTACAGTCCCATAAGCACTTAGAAAATTCTCATAGAAACTGGTTTACTGTCAGCTGAGTACAAGATGTATATTATATTTTACTTTACAATATGTTAATAACGTATGCCTTTCCTTTCTAATTATGTCGCTTATTCATCAAGTGTTGTTAGAAGGAGTTCGTCTTTGAAAACTAATAACATGTCTTTTCGGTGTAAAAGCCACAGTTTCTAATATCTGTTCGTAGAAATATCCATTTATCATTTTGCTGAGAAGTGCTACGTCAAATTTTCCTGTCTAAATCAAGAGAGGGAAAACCTCCTAACTCCCTGTCTACTCCAGTTGATAATCACGTCCCTTGACAGACTACTACACACGTGACCAAGTAACGAGGTCAGCAAATAGGAAAGTTCGTACAAATGTTTTAGATTATCATTATTTAATTTATTGTCTACTGTGGATTTTAATTATTCATAAGATCGAGGAAGAAGTGATTGTCTCTACGCCAAAGATACGGAAATAAAATTGTTAATCATAGTGTACATGTAGATCTTTCATTCTGCTAATACAATACTTGCATGTTTTAGCATGTTTTGACAGATAGTGAGATACATGTATATGGTTAAACTACCCTAGTGTAAATAAGGTACTGTGCTTTATCTAATATGCGTTATCTACACAGGTTTTAACGAGTACGGGCGTAAATGTGAAATATGGCGGAAAGGAGACAGGAGAAATCTGAAAACGAAAGTTGGACTGATCAAGTGCCCGGAAAACAACGTGGGGCAGCTGGATTGAGTGACAATAAGTTATGTCAGCCGTGTTTAAACAAGGACAAAAGAATCGCTGCCGTTATATTTTGCAAAACGTGCAACGAATTCCAATGCACGGGATGCTCAAGCGTACACAAAGATTTCGCGTTCATGAAAAATCACGAGCTTTTGGCAGTAAAAGACATCAGATCGATACCACGTGCGTGCGATATGAAAGGATTAGATAATTGCGACAAGCACCAGAAGGTACTCGAATTTTTTTGCGATGACGAGAAAGTACTGTGCTGCAGCTCCTGCGCTATCGTGGACCATCGGAAGTGCCACAGTGTCGTTGAAATACAAACTATTGCCAGAAATTCCAGTTTAAATGATTCCGCATTGAAGGTCAAGTTGCAAGATATGAAAGCGAAAGTAGAAATGGTTGTTAAGCAGACCAACGAGTCGGAAAAGCACCTTGATCAAGATGTTAAAGATATACCCCGGAAAATTAAAAAGATGCGAGATGACGTGATGAAAATGTTTGACGACTTGGAAGTTTCCGTTTCCATGAATGCTGCAGCATTTCGGACAGAGACTGTGACGAAACTGTCAAAGAAGAAGACTACATGCCAGAAACATGTTGCAGACGTGACAAAATCGCTGGAAACAATTGAGAACGTTTATAAGAACGGCACGCCATCACAACAGTTTATAACAGAATATAAACTAAAGAAACAGGTCAACGACATAAATACGAAGGTTGAGGAAACATGCCGAGACCTGGAGACCGTGACAGTCTCATTCAACTTTGATGAAGCATTACAACTACCACCGCGTCCAATTTCCGAGTACATTCCAGGACAGTTAACAATAAAATACAACATGCCGGACACTTTGAAAAATATTGTACATGAAGATCGTGTCGTGAAGCTTGAGAAGATCACGTCCATTGACTTGAAGCAGACTGGAGATGACACCAAGGAACCGTTATACTCTGGATTGGATTTCCTGTCGGATGATAGACTGGTTGCTGTGGATAATAAAAACAAGAAATGTTTGATTCTCAGTGAGAAGCTGGAGAAAGTAGGATCGTATCAGTTATCGTATCAACCACAAAGTGTTGTTGTTATATCTGAGGAGGAAGTAGCGATAACAAGTGCCAACAAGTACACGATAGTCTTTATACGTGTCAGTAAATCTAATGAAATAACTGTAATAAGGACATGTAAAGTTAAGACAGAGTACGGTTCTATATGTATGAAGGATGATGGGAATTTTGTCGTTGGGACTATTGATAATACCAGACATGTACGTATTGTATCTCTGTCAGGGGAAGAGAAAGATTTCAGTATCAATTTCCCAAACAAGCAATATCCTATAGACACTAGTGCTTGTACATATATAAGGAACAGTGACAAAGTGGTTCTTACCGATAAAGTCGAGCATACCGTCACCATATATGACATCGCAACGAACACCAGTGTCGTTGTCAAGGACGATCAGATCAAGGAACCATTTGGTGTAGCAGTAGGTCCATTAGACTGTATCCTGGTATGTAGTACGTGTACAGACTCCATTGTACAGATCTCTCAGACAGGCCGCATCTTATCATCTTACAAGTTGGATACCAAGTTTCCATCCAGAGTCTGTTTGTCACAATACAAATCCATGCTCGCTGTGTCAACTAACTGGAATAGTAACAAGAAGTTACAGTTGTTCAAAATTACACAGTAACAGGACTGAAACATATTGCTGTACAGCATCAAATGCATGTGCTTCTTCCCCAGTGACATGAAATGTGCCTATGCTTTTTCTACATTTCTACAGTTATTCTTTATTATTTTTAAGTCTGATGTAGAAACTATTTGAAAGATTTAACTCGCAAAAATAGTAATTGTTTAATTTTGTATATACATTTGTATTATTAAATGAAACGAGGGATGTGTACGTTAACATTACCAGTATATATTCTATAATAGAGTGTTGTAAGCGTCAAAAATAAAACTGCGTGTGAACTTTTAATATCTGCTCTGAATTTATTTTTCGCAAGACGGTAGACAGTAGTATTCTCTCGGAATACTGACAAGCAGTGTCGAGATGTCCAGTTACATGTCAACTTTTGATATACTAAAAACTAACAACAAGAGGGCATAGATGGGCACATATCGTTCACCTGAGTACCATTGCTCACAAAAAAACAAGACAGTAGGTAAAACGTCCATATTCAAGGTCAGCCAAGGACAATATTAAAATCTGTTTGAGAAACTGTTCACGCAGTCAGATTTTCATTACTGTAGTCTCAAAAACAAAAAGCAGGTCACAGGGATAAGATCAGTGTACCTGCTTACCAAACTGTTGACCCCATGTTACCCAGTTTCGATATTGACCTACAGTTCATCAAGACAAATTATCTGACTTATTTCAAGATAACTGAATATCAGTTGTGGCCTTCAGAGTGTTCACAGTTTTTAGCTCGACTTTTCGAAGAAAAGGGGAGCTATCCTACTCGCCTCGGCGTCGGCGTCGGCGTTGGTGTCACACCTTGGTTAAGTTTTTCGTACCACCCCACTTTATTTCAAAAGTATTAGAGGTATGGCTTTGAAACTTACCATACTTGTTTACCATCATAACCTCCATCTACAGACAAGAGTTCATAACTCTGTCAAAGTTTTTGAGTACATAACTCTGTCAAGGTTTTTGACAGAATTATGGCCCTTTTTTGACTTAGAAAGTGTATTGAGCTTGGTTAAGTTTTTCGTACCACCTCACTTTATTTCAAAACCATTGGAGGTATTGCTTTGAAACTAACCATACTTGTTAACCATCATGACCTACACCAACAGACAAGGGTACATAACTCTGTCAAAGTTTTTGACAGAATTATGCCCCTTTTTTACTTAGAAAATACATTGAATATGGGTAAAATCCACTTATTGCCTAAACCCTTTGAGATATTGCTTTGAAACTTTGAATGCATGTTAACATCATTACCCCCATCTGTAGGCAAGAGAAGGAAACTCTGTCAGGGATTTGTTTTAAAAATTAAGGCCCTTTATTGACTTAGAATCTTGGTTAAGTTTTTCGTACCAGTCCACTTTTTGACTAAACTGTTTGAGATATTAATTTGAAAGTTGGAATACTTGTTTACCATCATGATCCAAAAACATGGGCAGGAGAAGGTAATTCTGTCAAGGATTTTATTTGAATTATGGCCCTTTTTGACTTAGAAACTCAGTTAAAATTTTCATTCTTGTCCACTTGTTGACTTAACCATTTGAGATATTACTTTGAAAGTTGGAGTACTTATGTACCATCATGACACCTATCTGTAAGCAAGAGAAGATAACTCTGTGAACATGTTTCTTGATTTGTACTAAGAAATTCCTAGTTAAAGTCTTGTGTGCCCTTGTCAAAGTTTTGTTTTATAGGCAAGCACTAAAAAGTCGAGCGCGCTGTCCTACTGACAGCTCTTGTTTAATGTTATTGTCCTGAAGTCCTCGTTTTTGACCCCACGAGACACAGTTTCAAATGATGACGAAGTTTTTCTATGATTTCTTTCCCAAATATACATGTCTTTGTCCATGTTGTTGATGTAGGAGTTTAACGCCCGTTCCAACCTCGGTCATTGTAACAGGCGGGCAGTTTACCTAACGATAGTTCTAGGTAGAACCAGTACTAGACTCCTATCCCCCGTAAGAAATTGCCAACTTTCTCACATGAAGAGACATGGTCGGTATATAGCAGGTTGCGAACCCATGAATACAAAGATCTCAAATCAGCGACCCTACCCACTCGGCCACGCAGGCGGACTTTTCAATTAGACACTAAACTTTCGGAAAATGTATACTTAATATACTCTGAGTGGAGCTTTAATATACAGGATTTTATTTCTCACAAATCATGCGGAGAGAGAAGTCGTGCCCTAAAACATTCGAACCATTTTAAAAGGGAGCTCTTTTACATCTTCTTGAATAAAAAGAGTTTCTCTTTCATTTTTAAACCTTAGTTAATGAAATTATAAAATGTTTTGTCAAACTTCTACATATAAACTTCAATAAAATGATGATTGTAAACAAATAAAATAGTCCGTACAGCTGATCGTTTGGCGGTCTCAATTGACAACGTCCAGTATCGTACCCTGCCAACGTGTAGTACCGCAGAATACAGAACGAACTGAACGGGACAATAAAGTACTGTTCATATAGGATAATGCGACAGTGACATAATAGATATATGTGGACAATGAACTTTACGAGCCCATGACTGAAAACAAAGGTACATTATGCGTGCAGGAAAAGTATTACTCCTTGTATTATCAATCGGATTTACACTTCTCAATCAATGAAATTGGATTCCTCTATTACGTAACTATTGCATTATCCTAAGTGGACTGTCTCATACTTATAATTGTAAGATATCATTATCCTCTGTAAGTGTTGGCAATTTAAATTAATTCGGTTCAGCACTTCAGGAGTTATGGCTCGGACAAGAAAATTCAATGAAGGGAGATAATTCAAAAACAGGACAAGCTAGAGTTAAAGAGTTTATACACTGCACTTCCGCTCAATGTCTTCTGTTTGTGTGTTTAAGTTTAAGTAAATTCCCTTGAATACTTTCATAGTTATGCGCCGGACAAACGTGCGACGGACGTACGTACGGACGGACAGAACCCATTACCATATCCCTTCCGCCAAGGAGGGTAGGGGGAATAAAAAGAGATTTCGCAGGGATGCCAGCATAAGCACCATGAAAGCCTTTTTTTACCGCTTTCCATGTACATGTATACACATGTTTTTTCAAATTGTTTTGCTTGAGATAGATCTAACCGTTTAAATATATTTTTTAGGCATTTCGGTATACAATGTATAGTGCTATAGCTATAGTGCATGTAGTGGTTTTCTCTGTAAAGGGAAATAGTATCAAGCGCAGTAACAAACACTGGTTTCCATGAGTTACGAACTAACTATATACATTCATACATGTACATCGTTACGTTTTTTTCAAAAATAATTCGTCCGATAGGTTTGTACAAAATGTTAGTAAACGAGTAATTTCTATCAAACTTTAACTTAAAACTCATGTTGACATATATACGTTTTCAGCCATTATATCACGAAAACTATAAATATTATATTACTAAATTAGATCTACTACAGTAATGTTATTAAGGATAATGTGACCGTAACGTTTAACAAAATTTTGTACGACCATTACATTAACAGTAGATCACACGTACTTTGAAAGCTAAAATTCTTACATTATCCAATTAAATTACGCAATAATTTTGGACTCCTCTGTAACGTCACTGCCACATTATCCTAACTGAACAATACAGAGTTAACACGATTTGTTTTACTAGATTGTAAATATACACTGCATACAAACCCTACCGTATTGTTAATATACAGTGAATAGTGCACTGAATACATAGCCTACCATACTGTAAATATACACTGCATTCATAGTCTGTCGTATTGTAAAAATACATTGCATATATAGCTTACCGTATTGTAAATATACACTGCATACATACTATATGCATAGCCTACCGTATAGTAAATATACACTGCATACATAGCTTTACCATACTGTAAATATACACTGCATACTCATGTATAGCCTACCATATTGTAACACACTGCGTATACAAAACATACCATATTGTAAATACACTGCAAACATACTGCATGCATAGCCACTCGGATGCTAAAATATTATGGTTCACACAATGTTATATATCATAAGAAATCGGTATTCTGTTGAACATGGATGGCCTATACCAGTACCTTGCTAATGACGTTTGTTTTCAATTGACTTCCGTCTTAGTGCGACTCCAAATAAGAAATGTGATGCCATTACTAATGTTACATTTGTTTTTTACCTGCAAAAATTAATCCCGTATCACGCGAACAAGGAAGAGAAAAAGATCGAATTACACAAACGCGGTAAAGAGGTATGTACACATATACTTATACACTTATAACGGCGTTTGTGGATTCAACTGAAGCATTGAATTTTTTTTTTCATTACAAAGGTAACTTCTTTTATTTTAATTATTCTATGGACAATAAATGTTTGTGTAAAATGTGCTGTAATATACATTTTTGTATATCTAAAGTAATTGATGTATTAGACTGTGATATTTACTTCAAAATACTGGTATCATTTTCCTTTTAGCTAGGTGTAATCCTTATATTCTGTATTCAATTTGATACAAATCTTGACTAAATCCGAGTTTGTTTAAACGAGAAGTGTATTGTTTTTTACTGCTTCAGAAATATGCGTTGTCTACAATTATTGGTCGGTCAGGCAATAATTTCAACAGTGCTTCTAGATGGTATGGTTTACCTTTTTATGCAGTTTTTCCTCGTCTTTTTACAAATTCAAGTTCAAGAGTAGATCCCCCGCCCCCACCCCTACCATTTGTTTACCTCAATCGTGAATAGCTTTAAAAGTTTAGTTAAAGGTATAAAGTACATATTGGGTATATACAGAATTCAGTGATTTCGAATATATTGTGGATAACTGCAGATTGTGAATGTGGTACGGATGTACTTAATACACTCTAATGTCAAATATTTTCTCAAAAAGAAATGGCAAGTCTTGCAGGATAATGGCATACTGTCTTTGCATTGTAAAGGATAACATCCTTGAATATTGTAGTGGTGTTTTTATATTTAACTTTTTTTTGCGAGGAGACAAAGATTTCGTGCGTATATACATGTAGTGTGTGTTACTTTATGTATCTTTTAAAACAGCTACGTAAATACGTCTGGATAATGACTGTAAAACACCCCTATTTAAAGAATAGACTTACCAAAATTGCAAGTCAGAAGATCCCATTGTAAAAATCTAGGTGTAAATAAGTTAAATTTTTAACAAAATGCACTACTTTTTCAGCCATCCTTGACAAGAGTGTCATTTGGACAACCCACGACCAATATTTCTTATTCAGTCACCAGGTACAGAACTGGACAAGTGCCAAGATCACTCCAATGGAATTTGGTCAGGTAACCACCTATTACCCATAGCCCAACCAAAAGTAAACAATCAGGAAAATACATAAAATCTTCGCATACATATAAAGGATGAGTTTTTTTTCTGAGATAAAACGTTTGGCCGAAGTGGTAAAAAGTGTATCATGCAAAGGAGTAGGAGTAAATAAGAACAGCGGAAGTTACGTCCTCGCAGATAGAACCAGTACTTAATGAATGTGTTCTCTATCCCTGATTCCATTTCTGTTGGAACATACCTGCGCAAATACTGTTCTAATACAAAACTTTCACTTACATATAGGCCGGTCAAAAGTGTTAAACAATTCACTTGGTTTTTGAAAATATATTGTTTACCACTCTACATGTACATGGTTTAAAATGTATTTGAAAACAATCGAAATTATAATGTTTTATTCTTTCCGATTTTGACATGTCAAATACTTTCGACTCTTTAAATCAGACGATTCCGCCATAATGAAAACAACCAGTAAAATATGTGATACCGTGATGATATGTGCGACATAAGTTCTTACAACTTATACTGATCGCGACCGAGATTCACTCCAGATGGAACCAACCTCGAAGAGCGGCAATGTAGAATTATTGCGTCGGACCTAAAGACACTACCGTAATATTACTCTGTTAGGGATCGAACCTGGAACCCTCCGACCCTGAGGCGAACGCACTACCACTGCTCCATGGTGGGATCCACATGTATATGTGTATTGCTGCATGTTGTAAGAGCAGCCTGCTCGACACTTGTCTAATTTTGATTTTTTTTCAAAACAAAAATAAGGAAATGAAAGACGTACAGTGTTATTGTCTCTCCTGAAAGGGTGAGTTAATGTGAAGGTCACAAATTGAAAACACCATCCTGGCATGTTAGAGAAAATATAACTCATTGTGATCACAGCTAGATCGCATATTGCGATAGGAAAGAACTAACTCCGCCAACCTGGAATGCATATTAACTTTTTTTCTTTATAATATAAATCGACCCGACAAAACATTTGAAGCGTTGGTTATTGTTAACCTTAAGGCAATTCAGATTAAGGATGTACTGAACTGAGGAATGCGTCCGTAAGCCAGTCTGAATAACTATATAATTTGGTTTAAGTAATTTGATCAGATCTGTTTTGAATAAACCACATAACAGAAAATTCTAAAGGCTCTTTTGTTACGCTATATTGTGACACTCATTTCTATAACATAAACACTTACCTCTATAAATATAATCATCTATGTTTAAATTTGTCAGGTATTAATATTGGCATCATGATCTTTTACAAAAGAAAATATATTATGTACTTGGTTTAAACGCTATGCCTTATTTGCTATGTGCATTAGTATATATTTTCAATAATATTAAACAAAAGAGCATTTAAAACAGTATGTGTACTCTTCTCCTATATAAATGTTATTATACAAATAGTCTTAACTAGGGAACGAGTTTTTTCGGTTCATGAACCAAAGTACATGTACAATGTAACACAGTCACATGAAGTTTGGATCACCCCTAAAAAAAGTCATTTTGTAAAACTTACCGGACCGCCTATGTTTGATAGTCGATCCGGGAAGTTTTAAAAACATGACTTTGGTGATCTAAACGTCACGTGGCATGACGGATTATACACAGATAAGAAAATTTGAAAAACTTGAATAGTTTAAACTAATGTCGGAAAATGACGATTTCAACCGACACGATGCGACCTCACATCTAAACTGGTACACATTGAGAAATCAACGCAAAGTCTGTTCTGAACGTATGTGAAAAACCTGACTGTGCGGAATTGACTGCCTACCGTACGGGTCATTCCGGAGATAAATGACAAAAAACAACAAATGCAACCGAGGAATGAATGTTACATTCATCCAAGGATACGGCTAAGTAAAAGATCAATATTGTTCAGTTTAAGGTACTAAAAGAAGTTGTACGAAATCAAACACTGTTACAATGTATCAACGACTATAATCATCTTGTTTTCAGACGATTACACCTGTACAAATATCCACAATGCAGTCATTGTACGGCGTAGCGAGTGACAGTCCCACCAAACACCTGGTAATGTCAGACCGGGGAAATCAATACCTGTCAATATATAACATAGACACAGAACAAGCAGTGTTTTTCCACATGGGAACATCAAAAGGTAAGCTATGTTTTCTCGTCTTAACCGCCTTTTATCTCATCTAAGCACGAAGTGTTAGGTCGGTTGGATGTCCGTAGTTGGTTTTTGTGTCCCCACTCTAGCATCATTATTGTTGAAGAAACACCATACATCCGCTTATGACGTGCTCAATAGGGCCATAAGACAAAAATATGCGGTCCATAACGTATAAGAATTATCATATTAGAATATATTTCGCTTAACTGTATTAAGTTCGCAATTATTATGGGCTAAACAATCGGACGAGATGGTCCAGAAAATGACACATGTACTGAACTGATACAGCAAATTATCATACAGTTTCTACGCTTGCACCTTCAGTTCTTCATAAGTTATAACATACATGTAGTAGTAAGATGCTGGTCAAGGAACGGAACAGGAGCCTATGAGTAGAGTTATCTGCCTTTTTCTTAAAAACGATTATCATATTTAACTCACTATGTTTAAACACTAACTATAGATGGACTAAATTCCATTGCCATTCAAGAATTTAAAGGCCAATCAGTCAAGATGATATTTGTTTTTGCAAGGACATCACATGTTCAAAATGGCGAATCTGAAAGTCTCGCAAACGCCTGATCATTTATCAGTATTTAATTTTAATTCTAACATGACTCACGATTTTGTCTCTATATACTAGGAGTAGAAAAATTTTAAATTAAAGATCTATCTGGGTCTAGTATTAGTATTCAGCTATAATGCATGTACATTTCATCGACGCTTAAAGGTCTGTGTTTATTTTTTGTCTTTTTTTTATATGTGACTATTACACACAACCCAAACGTTTCCGTTTAGAGTTGTGACCGCAAAGCAGCAAACAGTTCAGTACCTTAGCGTACATTCATTTGATAATAAGAGGGTTAAAATAGTGTTTTTTTTGCGCGCTTGATCGACCTTTATATGACAAGGCTGTAAAACTTTTGTTTGCACCTATTTCTCCAGTGTGACATTATCCTAACGGAAGTCTATGTGTTTTAAATATAGCGCAATAAAAAGAAATACACATCTATTATGTGGTTAAAAAACAGTCAATATAGCGTTAGTTACAAGTTTTCCTCGGCACTAACCGCTGTATCCAAATAGGTTAAAATTGCAGACACTGCTTACCGAACGTTGGTTATCTATACCTTATTTTTCGTTAAAAAGTTATAAAACTGTCGCCTTAAACATATTTAACAAAGACTATGAATGAAAAATGTGCTTTAGCTGCGAAGTTATTTTTGGATTCATTCTGTTACAGATATTGGTCAGCTGACAATAGACTGGCTTGGTCACAACGTGTACTGGGCTGACACAGGTTACGGTTGGATAGCCATGAAACAACTACCAGCAAACATACTACAGCACAGCAGCCTTAATCCGGATTTTAAAGTCGTAGCGGACAAGAATCTGGAGAAACCAACTGGCATAGTCGTTCATCCTGAGAAATTGCAAGCTTTTAGAATTACTATACACTAAACATTTACATCAACCATAAAATAAAAATAAAAATAAATTATGAATATGTTCTAAACAATATTTATAGGCTTACAGCTATGCAGCATATACGAGAAAGTTTAAAACTCTCTAGAGAGGAACGCGAAACTGTTCAAAGAGCTATATATGCAGATAGTATTCTACTGCGTTCAACCAACAGGTACATGTATCATACAAATTGAGACGAACACTCGACATGCGCCTTCCATAATATTTAATTGGTCATCTGTCTCAACAAACGTGGAACACAGTATCATATTTCTTAACTAAAATAATCGCACTTTTAATTACATATAATTTGATTGTCTATTCAACAGTTACCTATTTTGGACCGATACTGGCGGAACTCCAAAAATAGAAAGGTCTGATCTCATTGGTGGGAACAGAACATCAATAATTTGGAAGAGTCTGATCACACCCACTACGTTATGTATTGACCAATCAGCAGACAGATTGTATTGGACTGATCCTAAACGAGGAACTATAGAATACTCAGATTTTGATGGAAATGACAGAAAGATTCTTCTGTCTGACCCAGATGTCAACTACTATGGCATTGCAGTGTTTCGGGTAACGCCCATGTATATTCTTTATTGTTCTAGTGACACATATTTCAAGCTGGTTACTTTCGATTTGGAACAATATATTTCTTTGTATTTATCGTTGAACTTTTATAAAAAAATCATTTTAAAAGTTTGTATAGTTCAACAACATTAAATGAGGCTTAATCTACATGTTCTTCTTGGCAATTTCCGTTTTATTCTTTAAACAAAGGGTGCCGACACGATTCGCTGTATATCGTTAGTCTATAGTGCGTATGAATAATTGAGGGAAAACTATTTTGCAGGATTCACTTATCTACACAGCGCCAGCTTTCAACCGAACAGGGTATGTTTCCTTGAAAGAGAATAACGAAGGAGAACATGTGCAGGCCTTTATTCAAACGACAGACTCCACGACTTACCATGTACTGGTTTATGCATTGGAACTGCAAGACAACCCTCGCAGTAATAATAAAATATTAAATGCAAAATAAAAATATGTTTTTAATAAATTTCGCCGAGGTAGAAAAGTTCTCCGACCAAACTTCGTTTGTTAAGTTTGTTTCATCTGCTTGAATAGAGACTACCACTTCCGGGGATAAATCATGCATTGTAAATGCTGGCATAATGGTTTCGATCTAGCATAGTACCGATTCGGTTGAAGTTCATATGCGATAGTTAAAAGTTAACATGATAGAATAAGACATAACTGTGTACATAACTGCAATAAGAAGCATAGCTTAAAATGTTGATAACCAATCAATCAAACCTTCAGCAAAGCAACCCAAAAATACATTTTTGAGGCCCCGCTTGGGTTAGCCCCGTTTATTGTCCCCGTTATCGGTTTAATAGGGGTCGGGGATCAATCCTCTATGAACCTTACAAATATTTCAAGGAAAACATAGTATTAATGTTATAAAAGTGTTACATATCATTAAAAAACAAGAGAACATTATAATTTTGTCGTACTATTATGCAAATGATATTTCAATCCCCTGAGGTTAGGAACATACTATTTTTGTTTTAAATTTCATGAAATGCCTTGTTCTTTAGACGAACTATTTTACAGCGTTATGTGATTTAAACAAGTGTGATCAGATGTGTTTGTATATGGAACAAGACGCCGGATTCACGTGCCTATGTGATGATGGGTATGAATTGGTTGCAGGCGAAACGTGTTCAGGTAGTACCACGTGTTTTATGATAGGCCTACACATGAACACACTTTTAGTTTATACTAATTTATTTATTCTCGATTGCGAAACAAGTTCTTACAACGATATTAATCGCTCTCGAGACTCATTCCAGATGGAATCAACCTCGAAGAGACAGAGGCAATGTGGAAATGTTTGTGTCTTGCCTAAGGACATGAAGCTATGAACATTTTTATCTGACATTTCTCTCCTGAAAGCGTAGTAGAATGATATTTTAGCCCGGATGGAGATTTCCGTATCAGTTGAAGTTAGCCATAGCATGACTGTCTGTCTGAAGTTTGGTTTCATATTGACTCTACCTCTCACAATCAGGAGATTTGACCCGAAAATCAAACGACTGTTATAGACCTATCCTAAACGAAACTTGTAACGCACCACCTGCCTTCCAATATTTGCCAGCTTATTTTTAGTTATCCGTGCACATTAGCTATCAAGTTTTTCATTTATAAAGACACTAGGCAGATACTTCCGTTACGTGAATTTCAAAAAAATCGAGTAGTACACATTTCATATGGAAGATAATTTTAAGAGTAGGTTTCCCAAGGCAATAACCCATGCTAAGTCTGCGGATGTTAAAACATTAAACTAAAATTATCTACCATACAATTTGTACGTCGCAAGTCGAAAAGTCGAAAACACGACACAACAGCTACTTGGCGGGTTGAGTGTTTAAGACTTTTCGCCCCGAAATGCCCAAAACACAACATGACAGAAATCAGCCACCACAGAACGTTAGAAGTTTCGGTTAGTATATATATTCTAATGACATGCGTCAAAAATAATTCATATCCTAGTTTTTACTGTCAAAGCATATCTCTAACTGTTTGCCTGTTTACAAATTTTATACAAAAATAACAACTTTGAAATACAGCTTTGTATACCCGTATTACAACATGAAAAACTACTGTATAAATTGTCGCCTTTGTTCCAGAAATCCATAAGTCAATTTTTTAAGTTTTGAGAATATCGAGTTTGAAATTTTAAATTTCAGTGAAGATCAGAGACTTACGACTTTATGGAATTAGCTTTTAACCGAGTTATATTAGTTCCATAAAACAGACTACGTCATCATAAACAATACAACGGTACCAAAATGTCAAAACCTTAAAACACGGACTTACGGGGTTCTGGAAATAAGGCGACGAAATGCACGTATAAAGAAAGTATTTCATACTAAAGATATTACAAGCACATCTAAAGTATAGCGTTTACTGTATTTGCGACCGTATATATAGAGAATATTAGGCTACTGTCTTTTGATAGCATGTGATATCAGGTGAAGTAGATGCGGTCGGAAAAGGCGATGTTCTGCTGAGCCTTTTCCGACCGTATCTGCCGAACCCGATATCACCTGTTGTCAAAAGACAGTTGACTAATATTCTATTTATCATGCAAAATCTTCATATAATATTTTTTAATACTTTTAGGGGCCTTAAAGAGAATAAATACGGTATTTATAAAGAAAATGATTTCAAATTACTACATGTGCCGCGAAAAAAGTTCCACAAGGACAAAAAAGATAAAAACGACTTTAATATAGCTTTATAATAACCTTCATGAGACTATTTATAAATGTTTTATTGTTATATATGTTATGATCTTACTTTGCAAACAAAACTTTTGCAAAGACATTCCAGTTAAAACACATACATTTAAAAAATGGCGGCGTGGGGTCAACAACAACAACAACACTGGGGGTATTCTAATCTAATTGTAAAAAAAACTTGAGAGTTGCTGAGTAAAACGTTAGCGGTTCAAAGACAGTTTTCAACTTTTGATAGGTAGCTGATATGTTTCAGGCCTTAAGAACTTATTGTGAACATTGGGTTGTGATAAAAAAAAAAATTTGCTTCAAAATTGCTGAAGATGGATAGGAAATTATCTAACTTGAGCTGTGTGTTTTGCAATAAAAACATCGTTTAAATGTACCATGATTTGTAAACAAAAATACAAAAATGATAGAATAAATGAAATACTTTGATTACTTTTTCTCTGTGTTTGCACTTGAGGAGTCTTGCTTGTTGAACTGGAAGTAGTCCTCAATGTGGGCGTGGTTACAAAGTGTTATCATGTCACTAACGTGATACCATTTTAAAATATCGGACAGGTGTTATCGGTCAGATTTAATGCTAGTTGCATGATAAACAAATTTCAATGGTAGCAACTATTTTTTGAAAGTCGACAGCGTTAGTTCGTAAATATATAATAACAACGTTAGTACGCTAGAATAGGCACAATTATTTTCTTTTAGTGTTACTTAATAAAACCATTACATGTACCAAATTTTGTGATTAAGATGTGGTTACCTTATTTCTTTTATCAACAGCTGAAGAACAAGTTCTGGAGAGACATATTCTGTTTACAAACAAGAACAATATATGTGCCATAGCCATATCAGTATTAGGCTTGTCTGTCCCTAGTCTTCTACAGATAAACTGCGACATTATAACAGAACAA
The DNA here is from genome assembly GCA_022818135.1 of Saxidomus purpurata. Classification (NCBI taxonomy): domain Eukaryota; kingdom Metazoa; phylum Mollusca; class Bivalvia; order Venerida; family Veneridae; genus Saxidomus; species Saxidomus purpurata. Next base: position 1,261,564 of record JAFMSR010000015.1, read on the forward strand.
ACGGTAGTAACAAGGTACACATATACATACCTTAGTTCTCTCCCCGTCCCTACCCCCTTAACCCCCCCAACCACTGCGACATTATAACAGAAGATACGACAGTAACAAGATACATACATATACAACTTAGTTCTCTCTCCGTCCCTATTCCCTTCATCCTCCAAACCGCTTCGACAATATAACAGAAGATACGATAGTAACAAGGTACACACATATAAACCTTAGTTCTCTCTCCGTCCCTACCCCTTTCATCCCCCAACCACTTCGACATTATAACAGAAGATACGGTAGTAACAAGGTACACACATATAAACCTTAGTTCTCTCTCCGTCCCTACCCCTTTCATCCCCCAACCACTTCGACATTATAACTGAAGATACGGTAGTAACAAGGTACACACATACAATGTATACACCTTAGTTCTGCCTGCCCCATCCCCCCCCCCGTGCCCCCTAACCCCGTGAATATCCGCCCGTTTGTTCGTCACAAATATGTAGGAAGCTTTCGCCACTTTAAAAAGAAAGCGGCCATCTAATAATGTAGTAGTTGAACATAATTTAATGCGTTCTAACTTCGCATTGCTAGGCAATATGGCCATATGCTTACCTCTGGTTGTTACTTTGCGACACATTTACTTAAAACTCTAAGACACCTGATTAGATCATGTAGCGAAACGCCTGAGTCAGATGCTTTTTAAACAGTCGCTATATATCGTAATTGAGAACAAATCTGTCAACTATTAAAAGATTCACGGTAAACATAGAAAAAAATGAAGTAATTGCAATTTTGTATTCTAATTCAAGATGGTACATACTTTAAAGAACACTGATTATTGTTATTAAATATTTTTTTTTGTCTGGTTTTAAAGGTTTGCCTTGGATATGACAAAAAATATTGTCTTCTATACGAACGGGACAGTCATTTTCATGCAAGAAGCGTTTAAAGATAGTAGAACAATTCTGTATCAGAGTAATGGAACCATTGCAGGTATTATCCTTTTAACAATGTTTAAGAAAAAAAAAAACAAGAAATATTTTCTCTCATCAAAACCAGTGTTATGACTCTGATCATGTCAGACCGAGATAAAATGCCAAAAGCCAATAATGAAAGGTGCCTTTGTTAAATGTTTATTCCTTCAGACTAGACGGTGTTAAAAGACAACTAATTTTAAAGGGACATACCTTATAACTGATGTCAAACTAAATAACCTCAAAACATATATAATAGAATCTTTGGAAGTATTCTAACTTAACCCAAAAGTTTCAGCTATGCATTCCCAGTCATTATTGATAAAATCAGCGGTTTAAAATATACTGCAGTACCGTAAACCATTCAATAATCTACCTAAAGTTGTTGTTGTACAATTTATAGGTGGCTGCTATTTATTACAGAATGCCTCTATATTGATTAATTGTGGTAGAATGAGGCATTTTTCGCCAAAGGTTCTTCTTTGAAATTGTATTTATTTATCATTTTACGTTCATTGAACACATAATCTACGTTTCGAGAGTATAATCTGCTCGATGTAGGGAGTGCCTCTTAACACCTGTTATTTTAAATTTCCCTTTGCATTCTTCAGAACCATTTGAGAGCGGAGCTAAGCCAATTAAATCGCTGTGAATCGTGTGCTATTACTGCTTTCAGATATGGATTACAACTGGAAAACTGAACAATTATTTTGGATAGAATCTGTAGATGGTTTCTTGTATTACATTGATGTGAATGACGAGTATGTCCTTGAACCCGAAACGAAGCAACTTTCCAATTCAGATGTAACAAGTCTAGCAGTGGATCCACATAATAGGCAATTTAAATCTATTTCTTAATGGTCTTAACATGAAATGAACATATTAAAACATCAAAATGTGAAGTTAGTAAAGAAATCCTCCGGCACAAAAATGCGCAGTTAAACCAACATCAACAAAACTCGCAGAAAAAATGTTTCACAGAAAAATTCTACACAGAAAATAGTTACACAGAAAAATGTTACACAAACATGTTACACAAAAATTATACTACACAAAAACATGTCAAATAGAAATATGTAACACCGAAGAAGAGGAACATGGTTGCCCTATATCGCTCACTTGAGTAAACAGCGAATATGTGCAATCATTTGACGTTTGGTTGATAAAGGTTTCTTTTTATATGGCGGATAAATAGAAAACGCAAACTATTTTCGTGATATCCCGCACTTTTTAAGTGGTTTACGCGAAATATTTTAGCGTTTGCTACTTATCCACCATTTTTAAATATGGCGGATAAGTAGAAACGCAAAATAGTCTCGTGTTACCTAATTAATAAATAGCAACGCAAAATCTTAACAAGTAAGTTACTTAGTTGTCTGCGATATGTAGATAAGTAATGGCAGATGAGAGCTGGAAGGACACAATTTGTGTTATGATATTTATCTTACCAGGAAATGTTTCGCGAAAATATAACTAGATAACCAGATAAATATCACAAATATTAAGTATGTAGCGAATGTCAGTTAACTAAGGTGTGGCAGTAATATTCCACCATACTATCGTGACCAGAAATAATGAGTATACTGAAATACTCAAATATTTCAGAAAAGTATTTTGGATAGCAAAGAATTCCGATGGTTATTCGCTAAACGTTTGGGACACTGTAACTGATGAAATAGAGCGCATACAGGCGTCATTACTGGTAAAACCTACCGATCTCGAGTACGACAGACCGAAAGACAGGTAAATGTGTTTTATATATTGCTCGTAAAAATAGAATAATATTCGACTTAATCTTGACTTCAAAGTTGGTTAACGATTATTGAAGACCCATTTTCATAAATCCTTGCTTGTTTCTTCCTAATGCACCAAAAGTAAAGGAATAAGCAAATTTATAATATCTGCAGTATGATTCACTGACGCTCCCTTGAAATGAAAACTTTGTTTACAGTGCGTCCTACTGTCCGACCAAGTGAGATGCTCCCATTGCATTCCATCAATATCTTCATTGTAACTAATAAGTTCAATTATTTTACCAAAAATAGGACTGTTACATCACAGAGAAAAGCTCCGCCCTAAGACTCCATCTTTTTTACAGGTATAGGTAACAGGTCTATATAATAGGAATAAGAAAATTACAATATTTTATTTGTATTGAAGTATAT